>SKCR01005285.1:0-26792 GCA_019454045.1 Zanthoxylum bungeanum | reverse complement strand
GCCACTTTCGTAGGGATCACGGTTTCATTTAGCATATGCAACAAGCCTTTAAACCTCTAGGTGTCCCTAGTGAACGAGTTATAGTCTCGTGAGGGCTTACAGCAACGATACCCACAAACATTTTACAAAAGTAAAAAGATAATAAAACTAATGCACACAAAAGCAAAAAACTCTCCCTAGCAAACTAAACATGTGGGTACTAAATGCCCTAACAACACCAATCAAGCCATAAATCTCTCCCTAGCAACATAAAACCAAACACACAAGAAAAGAACAGGATTCACAACTCATGAAAAACAAAGCAGGGAGGTCGTTCAGAAGACTTACTTGGTTCTTTTAGAAGGGTTGCAGATTGCTTGGTGCGGTCTGGTCGTTCTCTGAGTTCACTGAGCACAGTTGGGAAAGAGGAGCTCTCACGGTTGGGAAAATTCGAAGAGTTCATGAAAGAAGGCAACAGTGTTTACTCCGTTTTGTTATAGTCTGTTCGGTGCACTTGTGGCCGTTGGATTGAACGAAAGCATCAGATATACACCACATGTCATTTTTTTAAATGATCTTTCAGAATTGGATGGACGGCTGAGATTGGGCGTCTTTTAAGTTGGCAATGGCGATCGGATTGTTTTGCTTTTTGGCGGGAGAACGACGGATGGTTGACAAGTGGCAGGCTCCCGTTAAATATTAAAAGTGATCTGATGGGCATTTAAGAGGATGTGACAGTTGCGTGTCTCGAGGGACGGTTTACAGAAGGGCAATAAAGGGATTTTACTTCTGGCGGAAAAAGAAGTCAGACCGAGCATCTCAATCGTACCGAGGACATGGTGGTGACAGACCAATAAACTTCTCCTCACAAAGGCTAGCCGTCACTCCATCAGGAGTATTATTCTTTTTATGTAGTTCCCGGTACCAACTTGTATACTCGTTGGAACCGAGAACTATGGGACAGATGTTGATGGTATTTTCAGGCCCTATGATATTTAAGCAGTATGGCAGGGGTAAAAAGGTAATTCCCTTCTTGGTCAAGATCATTAATGCCGACCCGACCACTAAAAGCCAACAGTAAGGGGCCGAGCACTTTACGATCGGTAAACCGACCACTTAAGATCGGATGACCGGGCATTATCAGATCGACAGCAGCATTCTCAGTTCAAGAGACCATTGTGACCGACCTCATGAAGACCGAGAATATGGCGGGATATGCTCCAGAAGATAAGACATCATATTTTTACGGATAAGAAGATAAGTTATCCTACTTTCATGAGGAAAAATTGATAAGTCAGTGTCCTAATAGGATAAAGGAAGTGAAGGTAGTTTCGACTAAGAATTCTTTAGGGAAAATGAAAACTGTTTCTTTGTTATTATAAATAGGATGGGAAATCGTGCTTGTAAATGGAGAAAAAAAAAGGTTGAGAGTTGAGATTATTGAGTGTTGGAATTTTCTAAGCATCCCAAGATCATATCAAGCAATGAAAATACAAAGTGAATACATCGAGGAAGTTGCGGAATACTTACATCGAGCGGTTGAGGCGATGCGGTGGACAACAAAAACTTCAAGTCCTCCTCCTCCAAGGCTCGGCAGTCCACTGGTTTTTGCTCCAAAAATTCGGCCATGGATCATCTCCATCAAGCTCCAAGCTTTGTGTTGATCCATTGCTCACTTGTGCGGTTTCCCTATCACCTTCGTATGTCACCAATGTGTGTGCTAGCACTTAGTGATTTTTGCCACAAAAATCACTTTACTTCTCTTCTATTTTCGGTGAAACCAGAAACTTTTGAGAAGAAAAACAGGCCCTAGGCCGAGAGAGAGAGAATGAGCATTTTGGCTCCAAAACGTGTAAAAGAGAGAGAGATGGAAAATGTGTATTTGTTAATTGTTTTCCAAAAACAATTAAACATATACCAATTTTACAATTTCAAAAAGTCAAAGGCAACTATGCCAACCATTTCCATCAACTATTCACATCACTCAATCAATCAAGTGATAAGTTGTCACATCACTCAAAGTGACTAGTGATTTGACGCTTGATGCGACTAGTGATTTGACGGTTGATGTGACTTGCGTGCCGCACTCGAATTCGAAATGCGTATGTGCTCGCAAACAATCCCGGGCTCGGGTACGCTAATTCCAAATTAACGAATTTTCCATTGCGACCCAATTAAATAATTATGCCTAGCAAAATCACTATTCATGTCGCTAAAAAATTAATTCTAAATTAACTCCTTCGCCCGAATTAAAATCTAATTTCAATTCCGCTTCGAAATCCAATTTCGTATAATATATCGAATATATTATTTTATCGATTAATTCCAAATTAATCGTTCTCTCTTTAATTAATATTTTATCACAGATAAAATATCTCCGTAATTAATCCCAGATTAATTTTCTCTCTCATCTAATTAATCTCATATTAATAAAGTGCGAGTCATACGTCATCGGTGAATCTTCGGGAAGCGACCCATGAGATCCCCGGATATGTTGGCAGTAAATTCGGTCGTCGGACTATCTGAACACGTAAGTACCTAGTACTACGTTTATACCGATTTACAAGACAAGGTTGGCTTCTAGCAAAGCGTCATGCCTACCCAATTCTCCAGAAATATCCTTACATGAATATGTGATCTATATCAGGCGTAGTATACGTAGTATTGCGTATATCGATCCAGTATCGGATGTCACATGCTAGGCCTAGGGCTGGAAATGTGTATGCCCCGTACGAAGCACATATCGGATCTCTGGTAACTAGTCTCTATAATCAGATAAACATGACCTAGTCATAATATCCCGATAGTTGCAGCATATAAGAGAACGAGTTTCGTATCTTACGTGACCCTCATCTCCACTATAACTGGAGTGATACTTCCGTCTTGACATCACACCCAACACACTACGATTCTCAATATACCCAGCAGAGGCGTACAGAGAACCTGTTAAAGCCCTGGACGACCTAAAACCAAAGTATATTGATTGTCTCAAGTATTAGCGGTGCAAGTCTCAGGTTAAGACCAAATACACCTACCCTGATTTCGGACTTCCATAGACACATAGTCATACTACCAATGGAATTCCGAGGGGTCTATCCAGAGCGAAGCTGTTTTTCGTACCATCGGTAAAACACAACCTCCTACTACACTTGCATGAGTATCATATACCCAAATATATGAGAATTATGCCGTTATGCCCTCACAACGAGCACAAATGTAATACTAGTCTTTTTCGCATTATCGATGTCCAATCTCGATAATACTCTGACTAGGGATATTTAATGATTAATCCTTCGTGGATTGATACTGTCTCATATCATCTCAATCCAGGAACTAATCATATGGACCTCCTATCATTTATATATCTTGGTGATCTAATACAAATGATAATAGAGCAATCTCCTTTGTCACATAGTTAATTTGTACAACAACACCATGATCTGTACAAATAGTGACGCTATGGGTCATAATTGTCCAACAATCTCCCACTTGGCCTATAGCCAGTCACTCGAGTGTCCTACACCCGAACTATGTACGGTTCGCTCAAATTGCTGAGAAAAGACTTTCGTCAGCGGATTTGCATGATTATCATCTGATGCGATTTATACGATCATCACATCGCCACGATGTATGATCCGAACGAATCAGATGAATATCGAAGTATATATTTGGATCGTTGATGAGACCATTAATTCTTTAGCCTGTGCTGTAGCCTAGCTTAGCTCCTAACAGAACTATATCTAATCTAATTAGATTGTTATCAATCCAGAAGGCTTCTATTGATGCCTCAGCTGCAGCAATAATCCACTTTAGTTGTTTATTCGGTAACAGTATCTTGCTTGGAAG
Source organism: Zanthoxylum bungeanum (assembly GCA_019454045.1). NCBI lineage: Eukaryota > Viridiplantae > Streptophyta > Magnoliopsida > Sapindales > Rutaceae > Zanthoxylum > Zanthoxylum bungeanum. The sequence goes on along the minus strand of SKCR01005285.1, from coordinate 22,967 downwards.
ATTTCCAGCTCACTGTTCTGTTATTCAAACTGTATAGTACCGTTGTTACGACTTATAGTCATTATTATCGGTTAGGAAACTTGCAACAGTGAACCCAGTCACTTCAAGTTCTCATTCTCCATAGTATAAGACAGCATCCTTAGTTCTCTAAGATACTAAAGGATGTTCTTAACTTCAATCCAGTGACTATCACTTGGATTGGCCTGATTGTGACTGCATATGCTCAAAGCGTATGAGACACCAGGTCGCATACATTTATTTCAATGTACGATTTCTCGGAGAGTATTAACAACTTTTAGATATATCATAGTAGATTTTTATTCCTAGAATAAATGTTGTTTCTCCAAGAATTCTACGGAGAATTTTCTTATGAAAGCCAAGCTTTCACCGATTATATTATGGGAATATCATTTCCTAGAAATGACATATCATCATTATTTTACTGGACATTTACTGTCAGTGCGCTCCCACTAACCTTCTTTTATACACAAGAGTCATTTTCGTTTTGAATTAAATCATACACCATTATGATTACATCAAAATGATAATTCCAAGAACGTAATGCTTGCTCCAATCCATCCATGGATCGAATAACCCGCAAACCTTGTTTTCTAGTTTTGGTTCGACAAAACCTTCAGGATGTTGTAAACATCCTCCAAAAGGTTTCCGTTAAGGAAATCGGTTTTGGCATTCAGCTGACATATTTCATGAATGAAATATGCAACATCAGCAAGCATTATCCAAATGGATTTAACCATGGCAACGGTTAAAAGGTTTCGTCGTAATCGACACAATGTTGATAACGATACCTTTTCGCTACAAGCCTAGCTTAGTATGTTGCTATGTTGCCTTCCATGTATGTCTTCCTTGAAGACTTATATAGTACCAGAAGGCACAATGCCTTGCGGTACATCAAATAGTATCCAAACTTAGTTGGTATACATGGAATCCATTTCGGAAATCATGGCACTTTGCCATAATAGGGAGTCGATACCTTGTATCACTTCCTCATACGTAGTCAGTTCGTCTTCCTCAATAAGATTGACATCTTTATGAGGTGAGATCAGAAACTCATACCCCAGGTTGTTCCTGACTCTCTCCGACTTACGTGGTTCTTGTGTATTCGAAGATTATGGCATAGTTTCATCCTTGATGAACTATTTGTGTTCCATTAAGATTCGGTGCCTGGAATAGTATTACTCCGATTTTCATCGAGTTTTACTTTCCTCACACTTAACACTGGCATATCGGTATTCCTCTCAGGAAAACTGCATGGCGAGCAACAATTACATTGTTCTCTTGTGAGTTGTATAAATACTATACTTTGGTTTCCCTAGGATAACCTACAATTAGACACTTATCTGATTTGGGTTTTATTTTGGTATCATCCAAACATATGCCCAGCATACCCAAATCTTCAGGAATGAGAAACTCGATTTCTTTCATGTTCATATCTAATATGAATTCTGTCAAACGGATTTATGGAACCTTATTCTAAATAAGTTCTGCATTGTTTAATGCGTATCCGTTGAAGGAAATGGTAGCTCAGAGCGACTCATGATTAGCCTTATCATGTCTAACATAATTCGGTTTATCCTATCGGACACACCGTTAAATTGACGTGTTCCGGGAGGAGTCCTCATTGAAAGAATACTATACTCTTTCAAGTATATGAGAAACTTATTGCTCAAGTATTTTCATCATGGTCTAACCGTGATGTTTTAATACTTTAGCCGATCTGTTTGTCTATTTCGTGTCGAAACTCTAAAAGTTTCTGATTTGTGTTTCAAAAGAAACACATATAACCATAACGCAATGCCACATCTGTAAAGGTCATGAAACATTCATATTCACCTCTAGCCTAGCTAGACATGGGCCCACTTGCTTCACTATGAACTAGGGCTAACTGATTGGTGGCAATTGTACTTTTACCAAGTAAATAATGTTTTAGGCACTTTGCCTAATAAACTAGATTCGTAGATTTTATTTGAGTAGAATCAAATCTGTCCTAGCATCCACTCTTCAAAAGTGTGGATATACGAATCTTGTTTAATTGTGTCCCAGACAACAATGCCACAATTAAGTTTCAACTGATTAACTCAGTTTGAGCTATTTGTTTGTCATGTTATACGTTTTAGATTTATTTATATTCAAAATATAAATGCTGTTATTCACATCTAATGTGTTTATCTCAATATCATCTTTATAAAATAAAACACTTTAGTGTTCTAGAATATAAAGGTATATCCGCAACAGATTATACCCTGATATAGAGATTATGTATCTAGTCAAACTAGTTACATTTTAACAGTTTTCTAATTTAAGTACACACCCGAGGGTAGTTCCTAAACTTAGGTATCTACGGTTAAAACAACAACTTTCGTCCCGTTTTCAATTCGCAGATTTATCTCATCTGAAGTCAGTATCCTGCTCATAGCAGATTCTGCACACTAATACATATTTATGTACCACACTAAGTATTTAAATTCAATTTTAATACTAGTAGCGAAAATAATTATGACAAACATATTTGAAGTCAGAGCCTTGCTCGTCTTCAATTCCTTCATGTCTGCTTTGTCCAAACGGCAGTCACGCTTCCGCGATCCCGTTTGCCACAATTTAGGCAGACATTTTGGGATATGTCCTTTATCTTCCCAGAAGACTATAATGATTTTGCCTTTGCCATTTTTCCACACTCAGAAGCGTTAAGCCTAGCCTTGGCCTTCTGGAATGTTGAAGTATGACCGCCTTGGGCTACTTGTCATATTGCAAACTTTGGCTATGTCTCCTTGAGAATAGCCATTAACTCTCCAAGAGTTTTGTATTGCAATTTAGTACTTCTAAGATCTAAGAATAGATCTGTGAAGATCCTTCAATTTCATTATCATAGTCTAAGGATCTAATCCTTAGTTCTGATTAAGAAATTAAGGAGTCTATTTGGCAAGCTCATTGGATTAAGCACTAAAGTTATCATCACATGAATCTCCCAAAGATCATGCTCTACTATTTGCTTAACACCGGGCTTAGGCCTAATATGTTATTTTATCAAATAAAGTAACTTATTAGTTTCCAGGACCATCCTGAAATTTTATTCCCAATTTGAAAATTAAACCATTTAAATACATTTTCCCTAAGATTATGTTTTAAATGTCAATCTTTCAATTTTATCTTGATTCTAATAGTCCAACTATTTAATCAATGATTGAGGTACTATTTATTATAATGATTACTATAGTCCAACTATATAATCAACTATAATTTAATAGGTTAAATTCAATTATATTGATTACTATAATCCAATTATAAAATCAACTATTAATTGAAATAGTTTGAATACAGTCCAATTGTTTATTAAAACAACATTAATTATTAGTCCAACTAATATATTAATTTATTTGACGTAATATTTGATATGAGCGCGTATGGCAAGTAACTAAACGAATATTGCAAATTTAATATTTGCCTCCCACTATTTTTCGGCGAGCCTCTAACTCTCTGTCGAGTACTCGGGAAACCGTGTTTCCTAGTGGGCTATGATCCCGTTAAATATCACACAATCTTGACTTTGGCCAACAAATTGTATGATAATTAACTAGGTAGATCTCTAAGATCAATTGGATCCCATCCAATTCCTAGATCCAGTAGAGGAACATCCAAGTCCGAAACATATATCTTATATATGCCAATATATCCAATATATTGCCTAACTTTTTTCCTCTGAATCAACTAAGCCTTGGCTTTGGCACAACAAACTTAGTGATCTCAGTTAAGCGTGACCCATTGACCTTGGAAAGCTTCGTAATCAATGTCGATGGACAAGAAGTGGTCTTGACTTTGGCCAACAAACCATAACTTGGACAAGACACCAATATGGAACAAAGCTCTCGTGATTCAAACACATCCTCGACGGACAAAGGTCTTGACTTTGGCCAACAAACCAATGCCAATCTTAGATCTTGGGTAAGAATCACTCAATGAAGGAAAAACGCTTAATATTGTTTGAGGGTTTTTCCGCGTGCAAATTGACAACCAATTTATTATTTTTTAAGGTCTCATCATCATACACCCTTAAACATGCATTCTAAATACATAATAAGGCGCGTAAATAAATATAATAATGATATGCAGATGGATACTCAACACATTGTTCCTAGAACAAATCTCTCCATTTTCTTCTCTCTCCGCTAGCACAAGTATTTGCTTCTACCTGTTACACTACACTTCTAAAGAAACCTCATTTACATTGAGGGGAATAGGTGAGAAGAGAAATACGAAGAGTATGGAGGTAATAGGCTGGACGCGCAGGTCCAATTAATAAATTCTAAATTTATTACAACAATTTCTAAAATTGGCCCACCCATCTAATATCCATCTGATATACATTATTCATGCATTGCAACCATGTATTCACACAAGCATGTTATCAATCAATCTAATCCAATTAATTAATCTGATAATTAGTGACCATCCAATGTTCAAACAACGATTTGATTTTGCGCGAGTCCAACTCGTTTTGCGAATAAGTACTCAAAGTACTCATTCTTGAATTAAATTAAACTACAACATTAAATCCAATTTAATATGTATTTAATACTAATTCACTATTTAATTCCAAATTAAATATTACACTTTATTAACGAACATTTACGACTTAAATTCCAAATTTAATCGTTACGGGTCTCAAAGCCCGATTAACATCCAATGTTTATTTAATTAAAGTCCAATGGGCTTTTAATTAATTTCTTTAAGGCATGGACTTTTGGTCAACTTGGGTCAAACCCAATAACCAAGGCCCAATCAAGGAATAACCCCATAAGCCTAGATATCAATTTAGGCCCATTAGGCCCAATTAATAAATTAAAGGTCCATTAGTCATAATTGGACTTTATGGATGTGGTTTTGGGCCCAATTGGATCCAACCAATTTAGCCTAAACCAATCTTGGTACAACCAAGCCCAATTATCTCATTTACAACTTTTAAGCCCAAATCCAATTTAAGCCCATTTAATTAAACTACAAAAATTCCAAATTTCATATTTAATTAAACAAAGTGTATGACATAATTAATTACCCAAATCAATATTTCCAAAACACCAATTAGCCTAATTAATTATGCTCATTAATAACAAAACATGTCCAACACATTTTATCAAAAAATTAAATCCAATTTCATGCTTTAACTCTCGGCAATTTGGGGATTTTTCAAATCGATTCGGTTTCAATCCAATTAAATCCACAATCAACAATTCCCAATTGATTCCAACTCATCCAATGAATCAAAAATCAAAAATTACCAAGGCATTAAGGTAGTTGAATATTCGGCCAAGCCTCACCAAAAGGGGAAAATTGTTCCAAACCAATTTTCATGAAATTGATCCAATCTAACTTCAATTCAACTACATTTAAGCATACTTAATCATCCAATTTCATCAAATCATGCTGAAACACATTTTACCCAATTTTAACCCTAAATATTTTCATGCTCAACCTTGCTCATAGATACCATTGTTGGAATTTTCTAAGCATCCCAAGATCATATCAAGCAATGAAAATACAAAGTGAATACATCGAGGAAGTTGCGGAATACTTACATCGAGCGGTTGAGGCGATGCGGTGGACAACAAAAACTTCAAGTCCTCCTCCTCCAAGGCTCAGCAGTCCACTGGTTTTTGCTCCAAAAATTCGGCCATGGATCATCTCCATCAAGCTCCAAGCTTTGTGTTGATCCCTTGCTCACTTGTGCGGTTTCCTTATCACCTTCGTATATCTCCAAAGTGTGTGGTAGCACTTGGTGATTTTTGCCACAAAAATCACTTTGCTTCTCTTCCATTTTCGGTGAAACCAGAAACTTTTGAGAAGAAAAACAGGCCCTAGGCCGAGAGGGAGAGAAGGAGCATTTTGGCTCCAAAAACGTGTAAAAGAGAGAGAGAGATGGAAAAAAAGGATTTCTTTAATTGTTTTCCAAAAACAATTAAACATATACCAATTTTACAATTTCAAAAAGTCAAAGATAATTATGCCAACCACTTCCATCAACTATTCACATCACTCAATCAATCAAGTGACAAGTTGTCACATCACTCAAAGTGACTAATGATTTGACGCTTGATGCGACTAGTGATTTGACGCTTGATGTGACTTACGTGCCGCACTCGAATTCGAAATGCGAATGCGCTCGCAAACAATCCCGGGCTCGGGTTCGCTAATTCCAAATTAATGAATTTTCCGTTGCGACGCAATTAAATAATTATGCCTAGCAAAATCACTATTCACGTCGCTAACGAATTAATTCTAAATTAACTCGTTCGCCCGAATTAAAATCTAATTTCAATTCCGCGTCGAAATCCAATTTCGTATAATATATCGAATATATTATTTTATCGATTAATTCCAAATTAATCGTTCTCTCTTAATTAATATTTTATCCCAGATAAAATATCTCCGTAATTAATCCCAGATTAATTTTCTCTCTCATCTAATTAATTCCAGATTAATAAAGTGCTAGTCATACGTCATCGGTGAATCTTCGGGAAGCGACCCATGAGATCCCCGGATATGTTGGCAGTAAATTCGGTCGTTGGACTATCCGAACACGTAAGTACCTAGTACTACGTTTATACCGATTTACAAGACAAGGTTGGCTTCTAGTAAAGCGCCATGCCTACCCAATTCTCTAGAAATATCCTTACAGGAATATGTGATCTATATCAGGCGTAGTATACGTAGTATTGCGTATATCGATCCAGTATCGGATGTCACATGCTATGCTTGGGGCTGAAAATGTGTCTGCCCCGTACGAAGCACATATCGGATCTATGGTAACTAGTCTCTATAATCGGATAAACATGACCTAGTCATAATATCCCGATAGTTGCAGCATATAAGAGAACGAGTTTCGTATCCTACGTGACCATCATCTCCACTATGACTGGAGTGATACTTCCATATTGACATCACACCCAACACACTACGATTCTCAATATACCCAACAGAGGCGTACACAGAACCTGTTAAAGCCCTGGACGACCTAAAACCAAAGTATATTGATTGTCGCAAGTATTAGCGGTGCAAGTCTCAGGTTAAGAGCAAATACACCTACCTTGATTTCGGACTTCCATAGACACTTAGTCATACTACCAATGGAATTTCGAGGGGGTCTATCCAGAGCGAAGCTGTTTCTCGTACCATCGGTAAAACACAGCATCCTATTACACTTGCATGAGTATCATATACCCAAATATATGAGAACTATGTCATTGTGCCCTCACAACGCGCACAAGTGTAATACTAGTCTTTTACGTATTCATCGATGTCCAATCTCGATAATACTCTGACTAGGGATATTTAATGATTTATCCTTCGTGGACTGATACTGTCTCATATCATTCTCAATCCAGGAACAAATCACAGGGACCTCCTATCATTTATATATCTTGGTGATCTAATCACAAATGATAAGAGTGCAATCTCCTTTGTCACATAGTTAATTTGTACAACAACACCATGATCTGTACAAATAGTGACGCTATGGGTCATAATTGTCTAACATTGAAAACATTGTAGAATTAATAGTTGAGAGCAGAGAGGGTTAAGAAGAGAACAAGAGAGAATTAGACTTGTAAACACAAAAACAGATCAGAGAAACATATTTCGGTAATAAAACACCGTCTGTTCTGTGCCCGTGGATGTAGGTTGGATCTGATCCACCGAACCACGTCAAATCTCTTCGTTGATTGGTGTATTTATCTATCTTTTGCCAATTTGTTTTTGTTTTCCCATAAACAAAACAAATTCACAGTTGACGTTCTCATCTATATCCCAGGTATAATACGGATAGCCTGTGACAGATGGATTATACGTATGCAGTGATCTCGACTTGTATAGTTTAGTGAGATTATCTGTGGTCGTCATAATCCATGAGTGGGTGGATTATGGACACGAAATTGGATTTTGTGACGGATAAACCTAAACTTAGAGAGTCCCACAGTATGAAGTGTACTCGTTGAGCACATGGGCAACTCGATATGAATAATACGGATTATTCATAATACTTCATCGGGTTAAATTAGTTAATTCGAATTGTTTAATCGGTAAACGAAAATTCACATGTCGGAGTATTTTTTGGTCGTTCTAATGTGTATTGGTATTTGATACATAATTAGATTAGATACACATTAATTGGCAAATGGTAGCTTGACATTTGTAAATTTAGTAATGATTGATTCAATTAATGAATTAAATTATTATTACTATAATTTATACATTTGTAAAGTGTTGGCTAATTATTTAAAATATATTAATTGTAATATATGGCAAATAATTTGCCAAGTGTCACACTTTTTACCAAGCCATTTTTTTATTTAATTAAAATTGAAATCTTTGACCAAATATAATACACCTTTTCACGCCACTTTTAAAATTGAAGAAGAAAAGTTGCTTTTGATCATCTTCTCTTCTCTCCACTGCCGAGAGCTTCAAATATAATGGGTTTCAAAATTGTTTCAAGAAACCTGGAGAAATGAAAGGAAATGAAAGAAAAATGGTTTAGGAAATTTGAGATTATAAGGCAGTCCTTAATCCCTAAATTTGGAAATTTGTTTCTTATTTTTCTTGAATTATTAGAATTTATTCCAGGGTTCCTTTTGTTTCATAAATTGGGACTTTTGGTTATAGTTGATGTATTGGAAGTTGTAGAGCATGTGTGAAGTGAAATTGGTGAATATTTTTGTAATATTATGCCAATTTATTCAATTGTTGAATGATTACCATTCTAGAGTTGTTTATCCACTCTAAATAGCCTAGAATTGTTATTTGGTTGTTAATGTGTGGTGGGACTCAATTGGTGTTGGATTAATTTGATTAATCTTGTGGAAAATTGGATTTAAAGTATGAATTTCGGCAAAATTTGTTACTGGATCAGATCTATGTGTATTCTGATTTTGTTGATGAAAATTATGTTTTATGAATGTTATGGATGCATTTTGGGTGTTGGCATAATTTCCGGAAAGTGTTTCCGACTTGAAATAAGCGAAAACGGCGTTACCGGGTGGATTTTGAGCCAACCGGGTGACGGCTATCCAAACAGTGAATCTGTCACTGTTCGGGCAGCCCATGAACTGCCCTGACACTATTGGAGCTGACCTGGACAGTTTCCATAAGTTTCGGGTAGACGGTTCGGTCAAAAACGCGTTTTAGACAATTTTACGGAAAAAACGGTTTTCGTAAAAGTTTCGCGAGTTTTCAACTTTATTTATGTCATTATATGATATTGAATAAATAGGTTATGGTGAAATATGAATAAATTATTCATATTAGATATTGAATAATTTATTCGATATTTTGAAAAAAATTTAAAATACGATTTCGCCCGAACCCGCGCTTCCGCTGCGTCCCATCGCCCAAAACCCCAACAGTCCGATAGACGACATTTACTGGTTTCAACGGATTTTAGTAACCGACCCGTGTCAGTAAATCATGACCATGAACTTAATTTAAGGATATACAACTTATAGTGACATTGTGTCAATTACAATCTATGTTGTAACTTCGCACTACGTTGTAAATCATGGGGTCTTTGTCTAATATATATACATATCACTAAACCAGATTTAGTTTCAATCTAATCGAAATCAGATAGAATACCTATATAAAAGACAAGAGGTGCTACCATTTTAAATTAGTAATATTATGGAAAAAATGTAATGCTCGTATTCATGAAGCAGACATAAATACGATCCGGATTGGCGCTCAGAGCACAAACTCTAACAATTTCTCCCACTTGCTCTAGTGTCATTCTATGGTATCATATACACATCCCAATGTGTATCACATACTCATGGTCCTCTAGAATTCACCTAGCGCTCAAGAGGTAGGTAAAAACAAGTAAGCCCGCTATGACAGATTGAGTTTGTCCAACAAACACAATCATTTTCCTTAGCATGCATCATTCATATTTTTGTAGAAACTAAGTTCTACATCAATATGACTCAGATGCCATATCAAAATTGTGCTTCAGCTACTAAGTTGTCTCAGTATTTACAGATCAAATCTAAAATACTATGTAGACAACCGCAAACACAATACTAATAACAAACTTCTAATCTACGAGGTCACTATGCAACTTCATAAGTCAATACTTCATAAGTTACAACTAATTCCACTCATGTAGTGGAATCATCTGTGACACTCCCACTGCATCTTTTCGGACTCTTTATGACATAGATTGTCTAACGTCATAATTAGACTCAAAACTAATCTGACTCTAATGGTTGCGAACTTTATTCTCCACTAATTAGAAACTCGTTCTTAATATCTCAAATATAATAAAAAACATATTTCAAGACACATCTTATGGTCTATAGAATATCAAAATAACTCGTAACAATTATGATTAAATTGATCTCTTTTATCGTACTCAATATAGTATTCATTATGTCATCATCCTATGATGCATAAGATTGATTAGACATTCTAGTCAACATCTCTTTCGAAAAAGGAATCATCCTTTACGAAAGATGAATATTATATATAAGACACACACTAACTGTCAAACAGTTATACTAACTGTCATACATATAATCTTGTTGTTTCCTTTATTAGATCATATCTTATGTATGATTAATATGAGTATCTCAAAAGTCTCTTAGTTTTATATCTTATACAAAACTTTATATCAAATATAATAGAGACCACTCCCACTACATTCACGGAGAAAATAAGACTTAGGTAAACCTTTTTACCTCAAAAACATCTCATTATTACATTAATAATGACAATGTCATTATGAAGTAAAATACTAGAAAGAAATTTGTACGCTCCCACTAACCCTTCTATCTCATATGTATTCTCTATATTTTGATAAAATCAGACAATCTGATTGATATCAAAATTAGAAAACACAAATTTCCAGAAAGCTCATCCTAGTATACAATAGGATCTATAAGCTAATATACCAAATTGTAATCTTATCAGAATACAAACTCTAGGGCCATTCCAGAATGTACTCTTTAATCAAAGAAATCAGAACTGATCTCTTATCCGAAGAAGTCATCCAAAAATGCCACTTTGTATTCTTTAGCTAAAATACACAATTTAATATTATCATTAACCAACAGATCTTAAATTGTTCAATCAGTGCGACTAGAGACAAGTTTTCTTAGAATCTACAATAGATTACTGAGTATAACTTTTCTCACTGTCATACTATTAAAGTCAAACCTTTAATAAGTTTACTGTGCTTTTGATGCGCAAATCATTTGCACATTTTATGAACGTTTCATAACTAAAGCTCAATCAAGTTCCAAACTTGATCGTAGTAAGCTATGAACAATCTAAGATCTATGGTCTAATGCTAATTTCCGGATTCGATATCAAATATCGCTCCCACTATAAGTTATAGGATAATTTTCTTCAATAAAAAAATAGCAGAACCAATAAGTATCAAATACTTTGCAAATGATTTTGTTATCCTATTGAACTTATTTGGAAGTAACAAAAGAGTATTTTCATCTTATTAATTATGTAGTTCCATTTATAGTTTATCACTGTATTTGACTTCAATAAGTCAAGTCTTTTCTACAATGGTCAACATCTGATGTTACACACTAAGTAATAAAACAATTTTATTACTCGGGATCGTAGAAAAGATATTTTATCAAATAGAATAAAATATTCTATTAAATAGAATAAATGATAAATTTATACTCGTACCTCCGAGGCGCAAGTAATATCAATTATATAACAGTTATACAAAAGATATATTTAAATCTCAAACATTTCAAGATTCGATTTTTCTACTTATACACATCATATACATAACTGTAGAAATTAACGGAACATTAATTAAAATGATGAATTAGTGTTACTGGAGCATAACCTTAAGAGTATTGAAACTAATTCGGTAACACTCAATATCAAACGAATCAAATCATATAAGATCTGATTTCTTCCACTAACCAATTCCATCAATATGGAATCGTGGAAGAATAATATTGATGTAAGAATTATATTCTTTGAATAACCTTAGAACAAATTACCATAAATTCGTACGTTTGATCGTATCAAACATCTTTGAACAATTCAAAGACTCACGATGAATTTTAAAGATACAATTTTCAAAACTTCAGATCGAATATCTTTGAACCAGTCAAAATATTCTATCTGTGTTTCATCAGAAACACGTAACTAAGTCACGACATTTCATTGACTAAGTTACGAAGTAAAGAAAACTACCTTAAGCAATTTACAATTCATTAAATTACATACATCCAATGTATCAATTTAATAAATTTTATGTTCCAATAACAGTCATTGGTTAAATGAGATTTAGTCACCTTCCCGAATACAATATTCATTAAATGGATAAGGATATGTGGTGTGATCTCATATCAGATCATCATTTACCATATGGAATAAGCATCCAATACTTAAGTGATAAAATCTCATAAAATAATATTCTAAGTTATTTACTTAACCGAATATTTTTCTTAAAGTTTATCTATTCGTTAATAAACCTACTAGTCGTTTTAAAATATATAATAATTGTTTACAAAGAACAAGTAACTATCAAATAATCGCAAGTTCTGATATCAAATATCGAAACAATCATTCAATAATATTTTAAATAGCTAGACGGGAGATCTGATAGCCAATATCTACAGTTTTCGTATTGTGAAAATCAATATTTTCTATACACAACTATACGCATCTTTTTTCTTTAGCTTTATTATTTACTTTCAAATTATTTACAACATTTACAAATAATCGAAAAACAAATAGTGTCTGACACGTGACCTCTGAATGTCACTAAAGCCAAGAAACGTCATTATTAGATAAACAAATACATAATAGGGTTTTCTTAATGTCAGTGAAGAATCTCGAGACATGAACCAATTCATGTCAATCTTTACTGCATAAGAAAATATTCTGTCTAGAAGGATTATATCATTATCTATTATAATCTAGAACATATTCTAGAAATCTGCAACCATGATTGAAGTCAGAAAACATATATAATATGCATGTAGTGGATAAAAGTTTAATTCTATCAAACTAATAGAATAAGGAACAACATGAGCGATAATTTACATAATATTACACACCGCATAAGTTAAGGAATTTAACCTAGCAGTGCCTCCCACTACTTTACGTAATACCGTAATCCCCAACGGAAATGAGAATTCAATAATTAAATTGAATTCCATAATGGGAAGTGGACCCCATGAATATATTTCGATTCACAGCTTTGGCACGTTCTCGCCTACATATATTTATTAGGTAAACAACTCATTGTCAATCACACTCACTGTAACTCATGGGTTCGGTCCTGATCGTTTCTCGTTATGACAGCTTTGACACGTTCATAAGGAGCCGTATCAAGGTTATACTTGTCAATGACAAACTCAAGCTACCGATGTAGTTCTGACAGCTTTGGCACGTTCAAGATTTCCATTTTCACTTGAATTTGTCACTTATCATATAAGTTCTACCGGCGCAAATGAACTACCTTCAACTATAACTGCACAGCTTTGGCACGTTACAACCATATCATCATGAAAATATTTACATCTGTATTGACAAGGCGAATGAAGAAACAAATATTCCTAATACTAGTCACTTTCTTAAAATCTTATTTAAACGAGGATTTTCCAACAAAAGATGTTTTTACTTTATTTAATCAAATTAAAAAACACATGCATGTATTAAGTAATGATTAAATTAAACATTGAATTTTAAAGGGCTAATCATATCGGGTGTCCAGGATCAGACTCGTTCTGATACCATTTTTGGTGGGGTCAAATCAGGGAAACGCAGCTGAAGAAGCGATGTTAAGGCGAAATCATAGTTTAATTTTTTTTAAACTTACAAATAAATTATTCAATATCTAATATTCATAATTCATTCATATTTCACCTAAACATATTTATTCGATATCATATAACGACATAAATAATATAGAAACATCGCGAAACCTTTGCAAAAATATTTTTTCGTAAAATAGCACAAAACGCGTTTCCGACCGAACTGGCCGACAAGTGCTCATGGGGACTACCCAGGTCAGCCCCAAAAATATTTGGACAGTTCGTGGGCTGCCCAAACAGTTCCTAATTCACTGTTTGGGCAGCCGTTACCCGTTAACGCATTTTTTCGTTATTTTCGCGTATTTTCACTCCGAAATAATTTCCGATAAATATTTTTCTTGGGCAATTAAAATAAACCAATTTATTCTAATTGCTCAATAAATAAAAATTGAATTTTATCTGAAAAATCATATTTATCATTAATTACCGTGAGACCCCTAAACTTTGTAAATTTTACATTTTAGTCCTAAAATTGTAAAATACAATTTTAGATGATTCCAAATCATTTCTAAAATGATTCTTAACATGTTCAAAAACATGAAAACAGAATTTGCAACTTAAATCCAGAATTTTCTAGATATTACCGAAACAGTCCCAAAACTTTTCCTTAATTGCGATTTGGCCCAATTGTTCAAAACACAGCAAGATCAAATCCAATTAATCCTAAATTTAATATACATCAAATTATATCATATATATTAAAAGCCCCAAAATTAGAATAGATAAAGAACCCTAATTTCATAAATTATTCCAATTTCACAATTTACATTAAATTGACAAAATTCAACACTTTAATCATCCAATTACCACACCAATCAAGTCTCACCATAATGAAATTAATCAAGACCAATTCTAGGTTAATTATGAATGTCTAATCAAATCTAGAATGGCAACTTTAATTTCTAATTAATTTTTTAAGCTTAATTACACTAATGAGCATATAAATTAATCATATATGCTTAACATCCTCAAACAAGCTTCCAAAAAATTTAATTACAAATTTAAAGAGTAGAGAAATAAACTTAACAACACAATTTGAAGTTAAGAATAATAGAAACATTTTCTATATAGAAGAAAGTGTAAGAAACTTACAACAATTCCAAATTTTTGGCTTTGATTTTCCTTTCTTTCTTCAATTTTCTCTCAACTCACTTTGTAAAAATTTGTTAAACTTGTGTTACCTTGAAAAAATTGAAACAAAATAATTTTTTGTATCAAAAATTCAAGTTGCCGAATTTCAACAAAAAATAAATATCAAATACTTTAATTTTTGTTTCAATTTAATTGGTACACATTTTGCTAAATATTGAGGCTAAATATTGAGATAACATTTATCTATTCATAAAGCATACTAAAATGTGTTCCAATGACATCATGTCATTTTCAAACTTTAAAAAAGATAATCATGCCATAAGATATTTGTAACTTTAATTATATTAATCATATAATACTTATATAATTAAATAATTAAATATAAATATATTAAATATATGTATTATATTTACATTAAATATCTCAAATACATATATTAATGATTTATATCAAATATCACAATTTAATATTTTATTAATGTGTATTTAATAAAATCAAGTATTAAATACAAATACACATTAATTCGGAAATGACCGTTAGGTCCCGATTGCATGTATTTTTCATTTAACCATTAAACGAGTTATTAATAATCAGTATTATTCATAACAGTTGCCTTAGTGCTCTACGAGTATATTTCATTAGTGAGACTCTCTAGATTCAGGCATATCCGTCACGAAATTCAATTTCGTGTCCATAATTCACCCACCCGTAAATTATGACGACCACAGATAAACTCGATGAAGCATACAGGTCGAGGTCATTGTATTCGTATAATCCTTCCGTCACGGGTATCCGGATTATCCCAGAGATATAGATAAAAACGTCAAATCTCTATAGGAATAATCTCGTCGACGTTTCTATTAGCAATCTCTAAATAACATTCAGAACTCACTTCTGAAGTATACTATGTCCATAGATTTAACAGATTTCTAATCACATATGAACTACCTATGTTATGTACACAGAACTGACGGATCATTTCTTGATACTCACAAGATATCATGAGTATGAGTCCACACCCAACGAACAAGCGGAGGTCTGATCTAAATAAATCGGTGATCTGACTGCCATCTAAGTGTGGATGATAACTCATATATCCACAGTGGTAGCTCAAGTCAAAGAATCACTATGTTACTCAACTCGAGAAGATTTCTATTGACGTTGGTGTACCATATATTAGAAAAAATCTTCGCTGAGTTGTTCAGTGTTTATCAAATAAACACCTACACGTCTATACGAGTATCTTAAGACTCATGGTTCATTGTGATAAACCATCGAACGAAGTCCGTGTTAGGGTTGGTGCTCGGAGTGCCAATCCGAATCGTATTTATGTCCAATTCATAAATACGAGCAATTGTATTTTCCATAATATTACTAATTTTAACAGTAGCAACCTTGTCTTTTATACGCCTATTCGATCTAATTCCGATTAGATTTCTGATTACGATTAGATCGAAATTGAATCTGGTTCTGTGATACGTGTATATTAGACAAAGAATATAGGATTTACAGTTTAGTGCGCAGTTACAACGTAGTTTGTAATTGACATTGGGAAGCACACTATTAGTTGTATATTCTTAAATAAAGTTCTTGGTCAAGATTTGCTAACACGGGTCGGTTAGTAAAATCTGCCGAGACTAGTACATATCATATATCGTGACTTGGTCCGATGGTTTATCCCAGTGAACCATGAGTCTCGGGAGACTCGTATAGACATGTATGTGTTTATTTGATAAGACATTGAACGACTCACTGAAGGTTTCCTAATAGATGGTACACCAACGTCAATAAGAACCTTCTCGAGTTGAGTGAGCATAGTGGTCCTTCTACTTGAGATACCACCGTGGATATATGAGCTATCCTCCATACTTTGATGGTAGTCACGTCAATGATCTAGCCATGATCAGACCTCCGCATGTTCGTTGGGTGTGGACTGATGCTTATGATATCATGTGCGTATCAAGATAGGATCTGTCAGTCTTGTGTACAGAGCATAGGCATCCAACACGTGTTTACGATCTAGTAAATCCATGGCCGTTGTATAACTTCGGCAATCAGTTCCGAGTGTTATTTAGAGATCGTAAATTGAAATATTTGTAACTTTAATTATATTAATCATATAATACTTATATAATTAAATAATTAATTATAAATATATTAAATATATGTATTATATTTACATTAAATATCTCAAATACATATATTAATGATTTATATCAAATATCACAATTTAATATTTTATTAATGTGTATTTAATAAAATCAAGTATTAAATACAAATACACATTAATTCGGAAATGACCGTTAGGTCCCGATTGCATGTATTTTTCATTTAACCATTAAACGAGTTATTAATAATCAGTATTATTCATAACAGTTGCCCTAATGCTCTACGAGTATATTTCATTAGTGAGACTCTCTAGATTCAGGCATATCCGTCACGAAATCTAATTTTATGTCCATAATTCACCCACCCGTAAATTATGACGACCACGGATAAACTCGTTGAATCATACAGGTCGAGTTCATTGCATACGTATAATCCCTCCGTCACATGTATCCGGATTATCCCAGAGATATAGATAAAAACGTCAAATCTCTATAAGAATAATCTCGTTGACGTTTCTATTAGCAATCTCTAAATAACATTCGGAACTCACTTTCAAAGTATACTATGGCCATAGATTTAACAGATTGTTAATCACATATGGACTACCTATGCTCTGTACATAGAACAGATCCTTTTTTGATACTCACAGGATATCATGAGCATGAGTCCACACCCAACGAACAAGCGGAGGTCTGATCTAAATAGATCGGTGACGTGACTGCCATCTAAGTGTGGAGAATAACTCATATATCCACAGTGATATCTCAAGTCAAAGAATCACTATGCTACTCAACCCGAGAAGATTCCTATTGACGTTGGTGTACCATCTATTAGGAAATCTTCGGTTAGTCGTTCAGTGTTTATCAAATAAACACCTACACGTCTATACGAGTCTTCCAAGACTCATGGTTTATTAGGATAAACCATCGGACCAAGTCTGATATACGACATGTACTGGTCTCAACGAATTTTACTAACCGACCCGTGTCAGTAAATCTTGACCAGGAACTTAATTTAAGGATATACAACTTATAGTGACACTTCCCAATGTCAATTACAAGCTATGTTGTAATTGCGCACTACGTTGTAAATCATGGGGTCTTTGTCTAATATATATACATATCACTAAACCAGATTTAATTTCAATCTAATCAAAATTAGATCGAATTCGTATATAAAAGACAAGAGGTGCTACCATTTTAAATTAGTAATATTATGGAAAAAGGTAATGCTCGTATTCATGAATCAGACATAAATACGATCTGGATTGGCACTCAGAGCACCAACCCTAACACATCACGCATCAATTCTGGGAATATAAAGCATGCTCAGTATGAAAGAAATAAATAGGAAGGTCAATGAGTACTTACTTGTATATTGAAGATGAAGATTGAGAGATGAAGAAGCTCGAAATTACAGAGGATGCTTGAAGTTTGAGAAATTTGTGAAGAATATGAAGTTGTAAAGTTGTGAAATGAATAGAAGAGGCCTTTAAATAGGCTACTCGGGTTGATCTTGGTCATTGGTTTGGAATGAAAATGAAGGATGAGTGATACATGTCGGGTCAATAGCTACCGTTGAATTCAAATCAATGGCACAGATGGAAGCCACGTGCTCGGTTAATCTTAGCAGTCCAAGTTTTGGCGGGCAAGTTATGGATGAGTGACACTTGGCACATCGATGAGACGAAACTAAAAGAGATTTAATAGATGTCATGGGTATTTAATGAAGACCATCATATACTCTGCATATTCCTATGGACATTTCAGAACCTATGAGTGATTTTTCAAATGACGGTGAAAGAAAGACAATGGTCATAAAGGGACATCTTTGCCATTATTTAGAATAGTCATCCTCTATGAGGATGAACCTAAAAGGAGATGAGGTGATGTGGAATTCTCAAAAGCAGTAGCCCATGGAAAGTGGGTCGGTTTTTTGCTACATGTACCACCATCTTTTGTAAAATTTTCGGCATCAACTCATAAACTCGTTGATACCGAAAACAAGAAGATATATATTGATGATGGTTTTATACCCCGATGAGGGGTCGAATAGAGATTGTACTTAGCCAAAAACGGATGATAAAAACCCAATAGCCCAGAAGTATATATGATTTTGACAGAGAAACATGACCTTGTGGTACATATGAGTTCTCCTAAGAACATGAGCATCATAAAGGATGAAGCAAATTGAGAAACCGACTCGACCATATGAAAGGTGTTGATTTGGGGTTTCCTGAGAATGTGTAGGGACCGACTCGATGAGGACATTGTCTGTCAACCCGACATGTTTGAAAGAGTTAGAGGAAGCTTTGATTAGTATTATCTGCCTAATATATCAGCCTGATGTGTTGGAGCAGATGTGGAACCCCTAGGGTCGGATCGGTGCTCCATGCAGAGGAAGTGGGTCCAACCCAAGGATATCTGGTATAGATGTATTTTAAAATATTTTAATGAAAACTACATATCGATACGAGTTTGTAGGAAAAAAATGGGACCAAATCGGAGTCCGGAAACTCCGGAATGAAGAAAATGAAGTTTTAATGTTCATCATCTCTCGGAGTCATGACACAGATGATTGGGAGTCGCGACGCGGATGATTATGAGTCGCGACGCCCAAATCTGCGAGAGCAATGTGCAAAAGTTCAACGTCCCGGTATCACGATGTGCAAGGGTAAGAGTCGCGATGCCTGGATGTCTGATGCTGAGTGTCGCGACGCTGACCTAGGCAATGAGCAATTTCAACCTTCAAAAATAAATTATAAACACTTCCAATTTTCTCCTATCATTTCAATACACCTTAAAATCAATTTTAACATCAAAACCAACCACAACACATGTTATACAACTAACATACATGTATTCTAAATACATATATGTATTTGTTTGAATCAAAATACAAACCAATTTAGAATCCCACAATGAAATGACTCATGAATATTTCTATGTCACTCAAAAGTGGTCAAGTGATTCTAGAATGGTAGCCATAACTCTAAGTTTTAATCTAGAGTTATAAAATCTTATTAATTGTTCTATGTCTAACATGAACATCTTTGACCTAATTACAAACACATTGTGTTTATACTTCCAAAACATCATAACACAATTCATTAGCCTTATTACAACTTTAAGCTATGTAATTATGCATCCAATACATAATTCATCACTATATGTCTCACTAATGAAAACTCACTAACGAAGAACATAGCTTAAGAGAAGTTCAAACTGACCTAGTAAGATTGATGCAAAGATCCAATCTCATTCTCTTTCTTGAAATGATTGGATAACTTCCAAGGTTTTCAAGCTTGACTCCAAGATCCAATCTTGATTCCAATGCTAGCAGACTTCACTCCAAGATCCGATCTTGATTTCTCCTAGATGAAATGTCGTACAGATCTTCCAAAACTTATATAAACATTTCTCTAACTTAGGCTAATTTTTCCAAGAATTACTTATATTTAGCTTTCACAAGCTTAATTAAAACCTTGCTTAAGTTTGCAATTTATAGCAAAACTTAGACAATTTTTAATTAATTAAAGTTCTAATCAACTTTTATGTGGGCTTAATCTAATTTATCTAAATATGTATAATTAGGTGTGACTAATCATATTTTTCTACCACTTTGATTTATTCCAATTAAATCAAGACAAAGTATAATTAATGGATTAGTTACATGTCTACCACTTTGATTTAATCCAATTAAATCAAGCTAAATACACTTATAATTACATATTTACAATTACTAAAATATCCTCAAATGGTAGAGATATTTATAAAATTATGATAAAATCCTTGTGTAATTATTGAATTAATCCAAATAATCCAAATAGGTCAAAGTAAATAATCAATGTTATCCAATAACACTTAATTAACTTAGTTGATAATTATAATATCGAATATTATCTATTATCAAAATTAATCGGCTACCGAAGTGCTCAACGAGTACACTTCATATTGGGACTCTCTAAGTTCAGACACGTTTGTCATATAAGCCTAGCTAATATGTTCGCAATTCGGCCACCTCCGAATTCGCGAAGAACACGAACAAACTTTCTAAACTATACAAGTCGAGGTCATCACATATGTTTAACAATCTCTTTGTCGTAGGCTATCCGAGTTGTGCTTAAGAAACATAGAATACACCGTCAAGTTTTTGAGGC
Organism: Zanthoxylum bungeanum; assembly: GCA_019454045.1. Taxonomy (NCBI): domain Eukaryota; kingdom Viridiplantae; phylum Streptophyta; class Magnoliopsida; order Sapindales; family Rutaceae; genus Zanthoxylum; species Zanthoxylum bungeanum. The sequence continues at coordinate 1,748 of SKCR01005285.1, read as the reverse complement.
GCACATCTCATTATCGACATGTCCACGATTCTTTTCAACTGATGCGATCCACCCTAGGTGATCGACTTTGGCCAAAGTCGTTAATAATCGTGACTTACTCAAATTGATACCTAAACCTCTTATAGTACACATACGGGCCGACAGATCCTATCTAGAGGCCAGACCATGAAAGGTTTCTGACATACATGACATCAAAATATGGAGGATCTCACACAAAATCAATGATATCCTATAGTCAAATGATCACATATGCTACTCAACTCGATGAGATTCCTATTGACGGTGGTGTGTACTTCCAACTATTAGGAATAACCTGTGAATTATTCAGTATTTGGTCCAACCAATACCCACACGTCTATACGAGCTTCCAAAGCTCATGGTACAATGGGTTAAACCATTGGAACTCCAATTCCAATATACGACATGTGCTAGTCTTCTAGGTTATAGGAATTTGACCGTATTCTAAAACCAACGATTAGGAATATTTACTTCAAGAATAGTTTATAATAATAATATTTATCCCAATGTCGGACCACCTAGTGTCCATTATTACTACAAGACTATTCTAAGGTCGATGTCATTTTTACCATATTTATACATCAATCTAATTTACATAATGACATTACCATTAATAAGGTATGAAATGAAAATATAGTTATTTTATTAATAAATAATAAAATATACAATATATTATTCGGATTGGCGCTCCAAGCACCAACTCCAACACGAGGAACGAAGATGGAATCACAGGTCGACCAGTACTAAAGTCGTGTGATGTATGCCCTAAGTAGGAATGTCTGCTTCTAGAAGGTTAATGATGATTGTAGAAAAAGTAACGATTCTCATTGGAAGTAGCCCCTGCCAGCTGTCATAGGCCAATGCAATGGCATGGTAGTGGCAGAGCAGAGCCACCATAGGCCGCCATAAGCCGGTGCAACTGCAGAGAAATAGACTGACCTGATTGGCCAGTTTAAGGGTGGTTGAAGAGAGTTATGGCTACAATGATGAGTAAGTGACATGGGATGACGTCAGAGACGGTGGAATAATAAATTTGAAAACTTATATAAAGGGGTTGAAGTCTCAGATTTAAGGATTATCAAATTTTGCATCTCACAACCTGCAAAAAGAGAAGTTTAAGAACTTGAGATATGGAGAGAAAGTTGGTCAGTCATCCGATCATTTGAGAGAATTATAACGAGCTTGTGTAAGACCTGAAGTGTTTTATCACTTTGTGAGTTCATTTTTCCAATTGTAGCTTGAGTCATTGACCCCGAGCAGTAATAAAATATCATCATTTTTCCCGTGGACGTAAGTTGGAGCCTCTCTCTGCATAACTATGTAAACTCCGTGATTTATTTATTTGCTTGCTAAGTTTATTTTAATTCACCACAAACCAAATAAATTCACTGCCGATAGAGATTTGTTCGAGGGGTTAATTTCTCATATTGCCATTAAAACAAAAAACCATTGTTAACTCTCTCTCTATATATATATATATAATCGATCGATGGCCCATCATCTAACAAGTCCCACTTTCGTTAATCATGAATCCGGGCCTCGCCCTGGGCTGGGGCCTATAGAAATTCAAAACATGCGTTTGGACCTCTTTGACAAACGGTCATAAAAGTATGAAAAATCAAGGACTTGTATGTAAAATACCTTTATAGAACGTTGCCAATTTAGTTAAAGAAGCAGTACTACAATCGAATTTAGAGGAGCTGCATTCCACATCGTAGGAAATTTGGAAA
>SKCR01005284.1:0-25998 GCA_019454045.1 Zanthoxylum bungeanum | reverse complement strand
TTTATATAGATATGAAGTTCACTCCTTCTTGCGAGAAGTAGATGAGTATCTTCTTTAAGGGTTGATTCGGTACTTGAACGGTTAAAGCGCTCAAGTCTTTCTATTACGAATAGAAAGATTAACATTCATAATGGTTATGAATAAATCGTTCATTAGAAAATCAATGGTACTTAAAGTAAAAATAATTAGAGGGCTATAACGGATATTATGACCCGGCTCTAATTACGAGATACTCGTGAAAGGTTAATCCGTATGTAATGACTATATGATGGACACCGATGTGGTTCGGCTTAATATCTATCTGCGGTAACGAGAGTGCAGCTTCGAGATTTTAGTGGAATAACCCAGAGTTAATAATTCAGAATATTATATCAAGAGCTTAATTAATATTCCAAGATTATTGGAGCTCGGAACCGTATGTCCATTTGATCCCCGTGTTAGCTTGATATTTTTTTTTTTTTGGAAACGATGGAAACCCCGCCACCAAACCACCCATTCTGGGCCGCGGCGCAGGTAAAACCACCGGCTGTCCCAGGCTCTTACAAGAAGTGCACCCCCTGGATTCGAACCCAGAACCTCAAGGTGAGATCCTGGACCCTACACCACCAAGCCACACCCCTTGTGGACGTGTTAGCTTGATATACTATAGCGGATTAAATATAATTGGATAGTCCAATTATATAGTCACATATGAAAATATTATAAATATGATTATTAATTTTATTTTGTCACACTTGAAATTATATATTAAAATTTAATATATGGTTTTAATAATTATATGATAATTATTAAATGCATAATATTAAATTATATATGATATAATTTAATGAGGCTATTGTTGGAATTTCAAGTTTTGGGTTTTGGAAACCTTTGATTGCTTTTGGAAGTTATATTTTCAAAAGGCTAATTGTATATTTAATTTTGTAACATATTTTGTCATCATGATGGCATTTAGTAAAAGATTTATTGTTGCAAAATTTGTTACTCAAAATAGGGAGGTGGCCGAAACTTGCATAGATAGAATGGGAATGGTTTGTTTGTTTTGGAAAAAAATAACCCTAGGCATAAAAAGATTTTTAATTTTCTTTTTTGCTTTAGCCTATCATTCTACCCTAGCCACCTTTTATTCTTCCAAGAACTCTCTCAAGTGTTGAAAAGTGTTTCCGATGCGCTATGACAGTGGTTCCTACAATTGGCATCAAGAGTAAATGTTGAAAAGTATTCTTAACCATTCTCTTTTGATTTAAAGCTACTGTTTTCATACATTTAAATGAGTTATAAATATAGGTAGGCATGTTTAGATGAGTAGGCACAAAATAATATTCATAAGATGAATGGTTATTGTTTTTCATGTGATGAATGAATTTTACATTGGTCGTAAATTTTTCCGGCTCTTATTTTTATGTTAGTTTTGGTTTGAGATGTAAGGACATAAGGCCATTGTTTACAAATGCTGTAATTTAATTTTCCAATGTAAAAGTTTCAATTGTTGTAATTTGGAGCACCGAAGTCGCAAAAGGAGCCAACACCACCTTGGAGCGAGATTTGAAGACCAAGGGATGCCTTGGGATATTTTTGTACTAATTAGATTAGTATAGGAAAAAATAAGAGCCTAGTCAATGTAAAATATTTTGTTTTGTATGTATGTTTAATTCGAAATGTTTGAATAACATGTCATATAGCTTAAGGTGCCTACTTTTGCATTTCACATGCCATAACATGTTTTTTGATGCATATATATTCTAGACATGAAATGTGATTTTATGTGATTTAAAATGTTAAATTGGAATATGATATGTATGGAAAACGATTAATTGGTTTTAAAGTTTAAAATTTGAAATTCTAATATATTGGACTTAATAAGTGCATCATAAATTCCATTGGTAAATAAGATAGAAACTTGGATACAAATTCAATAGCCGAATCTGGATGGACGGTAATGTGGTATGCACTCGGGATACAATTCCACGAACCTTTGGATTTTATAACGCAGTTAGATTAATTAAATAGTTTAATTAAAAACTTGACCATTTTAGGATTCCAAAAATTTTAAACTAATTATTGTTGTAGTATTTTAAGTGTTAAAATTTAATAGGTCACTAATACTACACCAATTAAATTAGATTAATTGAGTATATTAATTAGTAGAGACTAATGATATTAGTGATATAAATTTTAAGAGTTAAAATTGGTTAGGTCACTAATAATATAATAGTGTTAGTAAAAATTATGATTTAGCCGCCATCAATTTATTCACACTAGTAAATATAAAGCATTGGATATTTTTAAAATAGAAACCTTAATTTTAAAATAGTGAGTGGGAGAGAGATATACGACAATATATCCCGCGATCTACGTTGTTAGTCCCAAAACGTGAGATTCAAAAGGCGTCTCGAGACGGCTTTGCTTTTGTTCCCCTACGGATGGTGTCCATTTTGGGTCAATATCAAGTTTAGATTATGAGAGAATAAGTACTCTAGATGTATCTAGTGATGACCTACCCTACGGGGCATTTCACCAGTTAAGTTCAAGGGTTCCGAAACGACGGATCACACTCACAAATGAATGGTTAAATGTTAATCAAAATTCCTTGATCAAATCAAACGATGGACCCAGATATAAATGAATTTCTTATAATATCCGTTAAATAAAGAAATTCATTTCAATCTACTTGATGATCATGTATGGATTGATCTGAATCCTTAGTGTACTACAAATGGCAGGCCATGTCCTTTGATTTAAAAGGTAAGGTTGGTGTAGAAATCTCGACCAATAGCTACGTACTTTGGGGACGTGGTTTGGTATATTGCTGGGAATGTTTTACATAGATGTGGAATTCATTCCTTCTTGCGAGAAGTATATGAGTATCTTTCTTAAGGGTTGATTCGGTACTTGAATAATTACAGTGCTCAAGTTTTTCTATTACGAATAGAAAGATTAATATTCATAATAGTTATGCATAAATCGTTCATTATAGAATCAATAGTACTTAAGGTAAAAATAAATAGAGAGGTATAACATATATTTTGACCCGGTTCTAATTATTAGATACTCGTGAATGATTAATCCGTATGTAATGACTTTTCGATGGACATCGACATAGTTCGGTTTATATAATATATCTACAACAACGAGAGTGCAGCTTTGAGTTTTTAGTTATGCATAAATCGTTCATTATAGAATCAATAGTACTTAAGGTAAAAATAAATAGAGAGGTATAACATATATTTTGACCCGGTTCTAATTATTAGATACTCGTGAATGATTAATCCGTATGTAATGACTTTTCGATGGACATCGACATAGTTCAGTTTATATAATATATCTACAACAACGAGAGTGCAGCTTTGAGTTTTTAGTGGAATAACCCGAAGTTAATAATTCGAAATATTTAATTAAAGAGTTTATTCAATATTACGGGATTATTGGAGCTCGGAACTGTAGGTCTATTTGGTCCTCATGCTAGCTCGATATACTGTAGCAAATTATATATAATTGATGGTCCAATTATAAGCTCATATATATTATTAAAATGATTAATAATATATTTGTCATACATGAAACTTATATTAATTTTAATATAAGATATTTATTTAATGTTAATGATTATAAGATAATCACTTAACATTTTATATTTTTAAATCTTGTAATTATTAAATTACATATTGTATATAATTTAAATTTTGGAAAAAAATCACATCTTTATTAAGATAATAGAAGTTACAAGTTTTAATTGGGGAAATTGATTATGTCTTTATGAAGACATTTAAAAAATTGAAGATTTCCTTTTTACAAAGCCCATTGGCCGAATTTTGCATAGGGAGGGGAATTGTTTTGGTTATTTTTTAGACAACCTAAACCCTAAATATAAATAGGAAAAGTGTTTTCATTTTTACCTTATTCTCATTCCAAGAAACCTTAGCCACCCTTATTCCTAGTTTTCTTTCAAGAGTTGAAAGAAGAAGAAGAAAGAACAAGAAAAGAAAAAATATTTTGTGTGATAACTTTTCTCTAAAGAGTTTAGAGATCAAGATTGTGAGTGAAGCCCGCACTTCATTTTGTTGGTACCGAGTCATAGCACGAAAGATCAATTGGTGTTGATGTAAAATTTTTTTTTTCTTCTCTTTCTTACACCACTCGGTAGTGAGCAGCAAAATCTGCTCACTGCCGCCACTTTAATCACTTGTTTGTGCTACGATTATGTCATTATTTTACCCATAATTTTTGGAAACACAAAGGAAGATTTTTTTGACGTTTTAGGACTGTACTAGAGTCATTATTTTGTCCAAATAAAAGGCAGAAAAAATCATCGAACAACCAGCACAAAAATAGTGAGTTGTGTGCGCTTAAAGGGTATTTTTTGGTGTGAAAAATTATCCAATTTTTGGGCTGCTGTTCAGGGCTATTCGGGACTGGAAAAATCATCAAAAATAGAATAAAATCAAGTCCAAAGTAGTTGGACAGTTTCAGCTAAGAAGGGGTAAAGGCATAAAAATATTTCAAGGTTGATCCCGGTGCGTAACATGCTTTTGCTGCACGGAATATCTTTTCCTACATAAAATGGGGTGCCCTCAGGTCATACCTCTGTGTCGTTTGGCTCAAGAAATTCCTCTTGAGTATTGGGATATTACTGGATCCGCACCAGAAAAGTAGAATGCTCCAGAAATCAGAAAATGTATGTTTCTCATTTTCTCTCTAAATGATCACAATTTCAGAAGTTCAGGGTTTCAGTATGATGGATTTTGGTTGGATTTTTGAGGGGAAAAGTCCCATTTTTTTAGTGTGAGGATGGGGGGTTATGCGAATGGAAGAGGAGCATAATCATTCATTGCTCTCCTTTCTGTCTGGTGTTATTGTTGTTACTATATATGTAACATTCGATCAATGTCTGGCCAGATGTACAATTTGAATTGCAAGTCTGGCTGGCCATTTACCAGTCTGAGATTCCAGCTTTTGGTAATTTACACATGTGATGACCGTGTCTTTGGTAGTTGACAATCTGATATTTTAATGACAACTATGATTTGTCCGGCCAGGTTTATGGTTTACAGGGTGAGTCCGTGTTGGGTTTCTACGGTCCCAAGGATCGATTAAAGCAATGAAACATAAGTGCGAATACATCAAAGAAGTTGCGGAATACTCACAATGATCGGTTGAGGCGATGCGGTGAAGAACAAAAACTTTTTATGCCCTTTGAAACTCCTCCAAGGCTCACGACAGTGGGTTGTTTTTGTTCTCCATTTTCAGTCCAAGCTCCAAGCTTTTGGGTGGTGATTCCAAGCTCAAAAGTGGGTTTCCCTATCACATTTGTATGTCTCCAAATGTGTGCTAGCACTTAGGAATTTGTGCCACAAAAATTCCTTAATTTCTCCTTGCCATTCACGGCAAAACCAGTGAAGAGAGGAAGAAAATTCAGCCCATTGGGCGTGAATGAAAGAAGAGAGAAGAGAGAAATGTGTTGTGTGATAAGTGTTGGTGGTTGGATGAATTTGTGTATCTAATACACAAATATTGAATTCAAAATTCAATTACCAAATATTTGGCTTTCCAAAAGTCAAAGGCTTTAGGCCATCCAACAACTTCCATCACTATTCACACAATCAAGTGACAAGTTGTCACATCAATTGATTGATTAGTGATTTGACGCTTGATGTGACTTGCGGGCCGCACTTGAATTCGAAATGCTAGTGCGCTCGCAAACACTCTCGCGCTCGGGTTCGCTAATTCCAAATTAATGAATTTTCCGTTGCGACGTAATTAAATAATTATGCCTAGCAATAATCACTATTCACGTCGCTAACGAATTAATTCTAAATTAACTCGTTCGCCCGAATTAAAATCTAATTTTAATTCCGCGTCGAAATCCAATTTCGTCTAATATATAGAATATATTATTTTATCGATTAATTCCAAATTAATCGTTCTCTCTCTTTTAATTAATATTTTATCCCAGATAAAATATCTCCGCAATTAATCCCATATTAATTTTCTCTCTCATCTAATTAATCCCAGATTAATTAAAGTGCGAGTCATACGTCATCGGTGAATCTTCGGAAAGCGACCCATGAGATCCCCAGATATATTGGCAGTAAATCCGGTCGTCGGACTATCCGAACACGTAAGTACTTAGTACTACGTTTGTACCGATTTATAAGACAAGGTTGGCTTCTAGTAAAGCGCCATGCCTACCCTATTCTCCAGAAATATCCTTACAGGAATATGTGATCTATATCAGGCGTAGTATACGTAGTATTGCGTATTTCGATCCAGTATCGGATGTCACGTGCAAGGCCTGGGGCTGGAAATGTGTCTGCCCCGTACAAGCACATATCGGATCTCTGGTAACTAGTCTCTATAATCGGATAAACATGACCTAGTCATAATATCCCGATAACTGCAGCATATAAGAGAACGAGTTCCGTATTCTACGTGATCATCATCTCCACTATTACTGGAGTGATACTTCCATCTCGACATCACACCCAATACACTATAATTCTCAATATACCCAGAAGAGGCGTACACAGAACCTGTTAAAGCCCCGGACGACCAAAACCAAAGTACATTGATTGTCGCAAGTATTAACGGTGCAAGTCTCAGGTTAAGACCAAATACACCTACCCTGATTCAGACTTCCATAGACACATAGCAATACTACCAATGGAATTCCGAGGGGTCTATCTAGAGCGAAGCTGTTTTCCGTACCATCGGTAAAACACAACCTCATACTACACTTGCATGAGTATCCTATACCCAAATATATGAGAACTATGCCGTTATGCCCTCACAACGCGCACAAATGTAATACTAGTCTATTCCACATTATCGATGTCCAATATCGATAATACTCTGACTAGGGATATTTAAGGATTAAACATTTGTGGATTGATACTGTCTTATATCATCTCAATCCAGGAACTAATCATAAGGACCTTTCATCATTTATACATCTTGGTGATCTAATCACAAATGATAAAAGAGCAATTTCCTTTGTCACATAGTTAATTTGTACAACAACACGATGATCTATACAAATAGTGACGCTATGGGTCATAACTGTCCAACAATCTCCCGCTTGGCCTATAGCCAGTCACTCGAGTGTTCTACACCCGAACTATGTACGGTTCACTCAAATTACTGAGAAAAGACTTTCGTCAACGGATTTGCATGACTATCATCTGATGTAATTTATACGATCATCACATCGCCACGATGTATGATCCGAACGAATCAGATGAATATCGAATTATATATCTGGATCGTTGATGAGACCATTAATTCTTTAGCCTGCGCTGAAGCCTAGCTCAGCTACTAACAGAACTATATCTAATCTAATTAGATTATTATCGACCCAAATGGCTTCTATTGCTGCCTCTGCTGCAGCAATAATCCACTTTTGTTGTTTATGCGGTAACAATATCTTGCTTGGAAGATTTCCAGCTCACTGTTCCATTATTCAAACTGTATAGTACCGTTTTACGACTTATAGTCATTTTATCGGTTTGGAAACTTGCTGCAGTGAACCTAGTCACTTCAAGTTCTCCTTCTCCATAGTATAAGACAGCATCCTTAGATCCTCTAAGATACTAAAGGACGTTCTTAACATCAATCCAATGACAATCACTTGGATTGGTCTGGTTGTGACTCCATATGCTCAAAGCGTATGAGACACCAGGTCGCGTACATTTTTCAATCTATCCAATGTCTCGGAGAGTGCCAACAACTTTAAATCTATCCCAGTAGATCTTTATTCCTAGAATAAATGTTGTTTCTCCCAAGAATTCTACGGAGAATTTTCATGAAAGCCAAGCTTTCACCGATTGTATTTATGGGAATATCATTTCCAAGAAATGACATGTCATCATTTAGGACTTTCACTATCAGTGCTCTCCCACTAACCTCCTTATATACATAAGAATCATCACCGTTTTGAATTAAATCATACACCATTATGATTACATCAAAACGATAATTTCAAGAAAGCTATGCTTGCTTCAATCCATCCATGGATCGAATAACCTACAAACCTAGTTTGCTTGTTATGGTACGACAAAACCGTCAGGATGTTGTAAACATCCTCCAAAAGGTTTCCGTTAAGGAAAGCGGTTTTGGCATTCCGACTGCCATAATTCATGAATGAAACATGCATCATCAGCAAACATTATCCAAATGGATTTACCATGGCAACATGTGAAAGGTTTCTTCATAATCGACATAATGTTGATAACGATACCTTTTCGCTACAAGCCTAGCTTAGTACGTTGGTATGTTGCCTTCCACGTATGTCTTCCTTGAAGACTTATATAGTACCAATAGGCACAATGCCTTGTGGTACAGCAACTAGTGTCTAAACTTAGTTGATATACATGGAATCCATTTTGGATATCATGGCACTTTGCCATAATAGGGAGTCGATACCTTGTATCACTTCCTCATACGTAGTCAGTTCGTATTCCTCAATAAGATTGACATCTCTTCGAGGTGAGATCAGAAACCCATACCCCAGGTTGTTTTCTGACTCTCTCCGACTTACGTGGTTCTTGTGTATTCGAAGATTACTGGTATGGTTTCATCATTGATGAACTATTTGTGTTCCATTAAGGAATCGGTGCCTGGAACAGTATTACTCCGATTTTCATCGAGTTTTACTTTCCTCCCACTTACCACTGCATGTAGGTATTCCTCTTAGGAAAACCGCATGGATAGCAACAATTAAATTGTTCTCTTGTGAGATGTTTAAGTAATATACTTTGGTTTCCCTAGGATAACCTACAATTTAGGCACTTATCCAATTTGGGTTCTAGTTTGGTATCATCCAAACATATGCCTAGCATACCCAAATCTTCAGGAATGAGAAAACCTAGTTTCTTTCCTGTTCATATCTAATATGAAGTCTGTTTAACAGATTTTTATGGAACCTTATTCAAAATAAGTTTTGCACTGTTTATGCGTATCCGTTGAAGGAAATGGTAGCTCAGAGCGACTCATGATTAACTTTATCATGTCCAACAAAATTTGGTTTCTCTGCTCGGACACACCGTCAAATTGACGTGTTCCGGGAGGAGTCCTCATTGAAAAAATACTATACTCTTTCATGTATATGAGAAACTTATTTCTTAAGTATTTTCATCATGGTCTAACCGTGACGATTTTACACTTTAGCCGATCTGTTTGTTTATTTCGTGTCGAAACTGTAAAAGTTTCCGATTTGTGTTTCAAAGGAAACATATAACCATAACACGATGCCACATCCGTAAAGGTCACAAAATATTCATATCCACATCTAGCCTAGCTAGATATGGGCCCACCCACTTCACTATGAATAAGGGCTAACAGATCGGTGGTTCTTGCACTTTTACCAAGTAAAGGTGTTTTAGGAACTTTGCCTAATGAACTAGATTCGTAGACATTTTTGAATGGAATCAAATTTGTCCTAGTACCCACTCTTCAAAAGTGTGGATATACGAGTCTTGTTTAATTGTGTCCCAGACATCAATGCCACATATAAGTCTCAACTGATTAAATCAGTTTAAGCTATTTGTTTATGTTTGAGATTTATTTATATTCAAAATGTAAATACTGTTATTCACATCTAATGTGTTTATCTCAATATCATCTTTATATAATAAAACACTTTAGTGTTCTAGAATATAAAGGTATACCCGCAACGGGTTAGACCCTGATATAGAGATAATGTATCTAGTCAAACTAGTTACATTATAACAGTTTCCTAATTTAAGTACATACCTAAAGGGTAGTTCCTAAACTTAGGTATCTACGGTTAAACAGCGACTTACATCCCGTTTCCAATTCACAGATAAATCTCATATGAAGTCAGTATCCTGCTTACAGCAGATTCTGCACATCAATGCATATTTATGTACCACATCCAGTATCTAAAATCCAATTTTAATACTAGTAGCGAACATGTTTATGAAAAACATATTTGAAGTCAGAGCCTTGCCCATTCTTCAATTCCTTCATGTCTGCATTGTCCAAACGGCAGTCACGCTTCCGCGATCCCGTTTGCCAAAATTTAGGCAGACATTTTGGGATATGTCCTTTATCTTCCCAGAAGATTATAATGATTTTGCCTTTGCCCCTTTTACACATCCCAGAAGTCTTTGGCCAAGCCTTGGCCTTCTAGAATATCGAAGTAAGGTGCGCCTTGCGCTTCTTGCCTTATTGCAAACTTTGGCTTTGTGTCCTTGAGTATAGCAATTAACTCTCCAAGAGTTTAGTACTGCAATTTAGAGTACTTCTAAGATTTAAGAATAGATCTATGAAGATCCTTCAATTTCATTATTTTCCTTAAGGATCTAATCCTTAGTTCTGATTAAGAAATTAAGAAGTCTATTTGGCAAGCAAAACAGATTAAGCACTAAAGTTATCATTACATGAATATTCCAAATATCATGCTCTACTATTTTCTTAACTCCAGGCTTAAGCCTAATATGTTATTTTATCAAATAAAGTAACTTATTAGTTTCCAGGACTATCCTGAAATTTTATTCCCAATTTGAAAATTAAAGTCGTTCAAATAACATTTTCACCCAGGATTATGTTTTAAACACTAATCTTTCAATTTATCTTGATTCTAATAGTCCAACTATTTAATCAACGATTTTAGGTACTATTTATTATAATGATTACTATAGTCTAACTATATAATCAACTATAATTTAATAGGTTAATTCAATTATATTGATTACTATAATCCAATTAGTTCAAACTAGTTACATTATAACAGTTTCCTAATTTAAGTACATACCTAAAGGGTAGTTCCTAAACTTAGGTATCTACGGTTAAACAGCGACTTACATACCGTTTCCAATTCACAGATAAATCTCATATGAAGTCAGTATCCTGCTTACAGCAGATTCTGCACATCAATGCATATTTATGTACCACATCCAGTATCTAAAATCCAATTTTAATACTAGTAGCGAACATGTTTATGAAAAACATATTTGAAGTCAGAGCCTTGCCCATTCTTCAATTCCTTCATGTCTGCATTGTCCAAACGGCAGTCACGCTTCCGCGATCCCGTTTACCACAATTTAGGCAGACATTTTGGGATATGTCATTTATCTTCCCAGAAGATTATAATGATTTTGCCTTTGCCCCTTTTACACATCCCAGAAGTCTTTGGCCAAGCCTTGGCCTTCTAGAATATCGAAGTAAGGTGCGCCTTGCGCTTCTTGCCTTATTGCAAACTTTGGCTTTGTGTCCTTGAGTATAGCAATTAACTCTCCAAGAGTTTAGTACTGCAATTTAGAGTACTTCTAAGATTTAAGAATAGATCTATGAAGATCCTTCAATTTCATTATTTTCCTTAAGGATCTAATCCTTAGTTCTGATTAAGAAATTAAAAAGTCTATTTGGCAAGCAAAACAGATTAAGCACTAAAGTTATCATTACATGAATATTCCAAATATCATGCTCTACTATTTTCTTAACTCCAGCTTAGGCCTAATATGTTATTTTATCAAATAAAGTAACTTATTAGTTTCCAGGACTATCCTGAAATTTTATTCCCAATTTGAAAATTAAAGTCGTTCAAATAACATTTTCACCCAGGAGTATGTTTTAAACACTAATCTTTCAATTTATCTTGATTCTAATAGTCCAACTATTTAATCAACGATTTTAGGTACTATTTATTATAATGATTACTATAGTCTAACTATATAATCAACTATAATTTAATAGGTTAATTCAATTATATTGATTACTATAATCCAATTATAAAATAAACTATTAATTGAAATAGTTTGAATACAGTCCATCTGTTTATTTAAAACAACTATTAAATATTAGTCCAACTAATAAATAATTTATTTGACGTAATATTTGAAATGAGCGCGTACGGCAAGTTACTAAACGAATATTGCAAATTTAATACTTGCCTCCCACTATTTTTCGGTGAGCCTCTAACCCTCTGTCGAGTACTCGGGAAACCTTATTTCCTAGTGGGCTAGGATCCCGTTAAATAACACATAATCTTGACTTTGGCCAACAAATTGTATGATAATTAACTAGGTAGATCTCTAAGATCAATTGGATCTCATCCAATTCCTAGATCCAGTAGGTGGACATCCAAGTCCGAAACATATATCCTATATATGCCAATATATCCAATATATTGCCTAACCTTTTTCCTCTGAATCAACTAAGCCTTGGCTTTGGCACAACAAACTTTGTGATCCCAGTTAAGCGGAACCCATTGACCTTGGAAAGCTTCATAATCAATGTCGATGGACAAGAAGTGATCTTGACTTTGGCCAACAAATCACAACTTGGACAAGACACCAATATGGAACAAAGCCTTCGTGATTCAAACACATCCTCGACGGATAAAGGCCTTGACTTTGGCCAACAAACCAATGCCAGTCTTGGATCTTGAGTAAGAATCACTCAATGGAAGGAAAACGCTTAATATATGTGAGGGTTTTTTTTGCGTGCAAATTGGCATCCAATTTACTATCTTTGTTAAGGTCTCATCATCATACACCCTTAAACATGCATTCTAAACACATAATAAGGCGCATATAAATAAATATAATAATGATATACGGATGGATACTTAACACATTGTTCCTAGAACAAATCTCTCCCTTTTCTCTCTCCCGCTAGCACATGTATTACTTCTACCCTTTACATAACACTTTTAAGAACCTCATTTACATTGAGGGGAATATGTGAGAAGAGAAATACAAAGAGTATGGAGGTAATAGGCTGGACACGCAGGTCAATTAATAAATTCTAAATTTATTACAATAATTTCCAAAATTGCCCCACCCATCTAATATCCATCCGATATACATTATTCATGCATCGCAACCATGTATTCACACAGCATGTTATCAATCAATCTAATCCAATTAATTAATCTGATAATTAATGACCATCCAATGTTCAAACAACGATTTGATTTTGCGCGAGTCCCTCGTTTTGCGAATAAGTACTCGAAGTACGAATTCTTGAATTAAATTAAACTACACATTAAATCCAATTTAATATGTATTTAATACTAATTCACTTATTTAATTCCAAATTAAATATTACACTTTATTAACGAACTTTTACGACTTAGATTCTAAATCTAACCGTTACGGTCTCAAGCTCGATTAACATCCAATGTAATTTAATTAAAGTCCAATGGGCTTTTAATTAATTTCTTAAGGCATGGACTTTTGGTCACATGGTCAAACCCAAAGACTAAAAGCCCATTTAAGGAATCACCCTTATATGCCTAGAAACCAATTTAGGCCCATTAGGCCCAATTAATGTTAAGGTCCATTACGTCATAATTGGACTTTATGGAAATGGTTTTGGGCCCAATTGGATCCAACCAATTTGCCTAAACCAATCTTGGTACAACCAAGCCCAATTAGCCCATTACAAACAGTTCAAGCCCAAAGCAATTAAAGCCCAACATAAAATCCCAAAATTCCAATTTCACAATTAATTACTCAAAGTGTAATTCCATAATTAATTACCCAAATTAACATTTCCAAAACATCAATTAGCCTAATTATTATGCTCATTAACATCAAAACATGTCCAACATCCGGCCGAATATCTTGGTTTGAGAGATGGTAGGCCGGACATAGGTGATGTCCGGCTGGCCTTTGGCTATATTCCCTGAAGTTTTTTCTTTTATTGGCGTTCATCTTGCAACTTCCCAATTTTTAGGAGGTTTCCTAATAAGAGAGTTATCATCGGGCTATGCATAAAAAGACAGTGTCTATAATCTCCCCCACTTTGGTAGGCTTATGCAGTGTGTGACAATGAAAAGTCTATCAAAGTCATGCATGCATTTTTATTTACCTGGTTTGTTGGGCATCGTTGGACTTACCTGGATTTATTTGTCATCTGATAGTCGATTGATGGGCCTTCGGCCCCCTGATGCCTCGATCGGTGGTGAGATACTTTAATCCCGATCTATACCTTTATCCTCGAGGATTCATTGATGTTCCCAACTATATTGGCATTCTAAATCCAAATGACTTCGACGTTCGGCATCGGGTGGTGCTCTAAATCCACCAGGCGTTCTAGTCTTTTCTAATCGTTCCAACTTTATCGGTGTTCTAAATCCGTTCCTCATTCTAAATCCAGTAGCATTCCAAATCATATTAGTATGTGAGATGATGGACCCTCGGGTCCTGTGATTCCTTTGGTTTTGTGAGATGATGGACCCTCAAGTCCAATGATTCATTAAGTTGTGAGAGGCTTCATTCTTCCGAATTTATTCCCGAAGTTGTTCCATTGGCTTTTTAAATCACATTTGCATTCTAAATTCCAATGACTTTTCAATTCCAACAATATTCCAAATTTATCTTATTCCAAAGCCTTCGGTGTTCTAATTCTGTCCAAACTTATCTTATTCCAAGTCTATTGGCATTCCAAATGACTTTTCAACTCCCTTGGTATTCCAAATCTATGCGTATTCAATTTCTATCTAAATTTCCAAATTCATTAGTGTTCCAAATCTAACGGTATTCCAAATTTTCTAAATATGTTGTTGTTCCAAATTCATTGGTGTTCCAAATCCAGCGGTGTTCCGAATCTATTTCTAATTCCAATTCAAAGTTTTGTCATTGTTAATCATTTCCAATTTCCAATTTGTTTCCAATTTCAAATTTCCAATTCCAAATCAAATTCTCAATTCTAATTTAAAGTTTCCAATTCCAATTCCAACTCTAACTTTCTGATTCCAATTTCTAAATTCCAAATCTGTCTAGCTTTCCAAATCTATCTGGCTTTCTAATTCTATCATATTCCAAGTTTAGTCGCGTTTCCATTCCAAATCCTTTGGCATTCTAACTCCGTTTGGTTTCCAAACTCTTTGGTGTTTAATTGTATCAGTATTCCAAATCCATCTCCAATCCTTTGGCGTTTCCAACCCGTCTTCTTTAATCCATATATTTTTATGTCGTAGGCATTCCAAAACCCAATTTTTCAATATCAAGGCATTCCAAAGCCTGTTATGTTTAAAGCATTCCAAAACCTAACTGCGCAGTGAAAGTCCACCCTAGTCACCACGTCTGGGCGGGCTTTGCCCCCAGTATTCTCTCCTAGGTAGGCTTCGCCCCAGGTCTCGACCTTATGAATTTTGGGTGCTCCGTGTCTTGGAGGCTTCAACTATCACGTATAGGCGGTCTTCACCCATAGTATTCTTTTTTGGGCATGTATCGCTCCCAATATTCTCTTTGTAGGAGGGGCTTCGCCTTCAGTTTTTTAATCTTGGATGAACCGTGTTTTGAAGGCTCTCGCTAAATACCCCATTTCTCGGGAGCTTCTCTTTTTTGGTTGTTCAATTCCTTGAAAAAGAAATCTTATGTGTATGTATACATTTATGCATATGTGCAAATGATCTTTAGTTGCATGTCTATTCTTTGTCTTGAGAGAATGCAAGAGTTTTTATGCCCTTCCATGGAGGTATAATTAGGCTTCGTCTCACCTTCTTCCCAGGCTGTTCTTTGGGTTCCCAAATCATCGATTTTTCTCTCTAAATTCTTTTTCATCATAGAATGATTTTTCGTAGGTTTTCAGAAGTTTTTCTTTTTAAAATCCCACATTTCTTCAAAGTATGAGCATTGCCCAAATCAAAAATTCAACTTCAACCAAGGTTTCACCTTTCAAATATTTCTCTGTGCGTGTGTGATTCTCTTACAAAGAACTGTGTCCAACTCAGATTGATTTATGCTGGTGTCAAGTGTAGATTAGTATTAACACTATAGTTCATTTCATCATTTCCTTTGCTAAGATAAGCTAACATCTAGTTAAGGATAAAAAAGATTTTAGAATTTTGCCAAAAGTCTATTTTATGTAGGACTTATCTTTTATCCCAAGCTTTCTTAAATCATCAAATTATATGTTGACTCAAAGACTGCACATTTGTGATGCAAGCCTGTGGTTACTCAACAGTTTAACCAACTCAAGTTGCTTTGCATACTCAATATTTGAGTTGTCATTTAACTCAAAAGTACTCGTGTGGTTCACGATACTCCTGATTACTAGACAATTCAAACAACAGTTAGTTTTCGGGATTCACCCATTTCTTTTACTTTCTCTTTTTTTTTTCCTTTTTTTTTTCGCTATCTCATGTTTTCCTTTTTTTCCCTTTCGCTCTCTCATGTTTTCCTTTTTTTTCACATTTTTTCTTTTTTTTTTTTTGCTTGCATCATCTTTTTAACTTATTGTTATCTCAACCTTAATTTTGGAAAGGAATCAAATGAGTGCTAAGTGTTTTGTCTATCTCGAAAAATTGTGCCAGAATAAATTCTTTCTAAGTAGGCAATACAATTCTTAGTAGAAGTTTTAGTGCGAAATATCTTAGATGACATTCTATCGGTGATTTCAAGATTAAAGAATTGCCTTAAGGATTTTGACAATCTCATTTTATCGAGAGATGAAATATTTTGAGAAAGACTGGGTTTTATTATCATTAAACTTGAAAAGAAGTCATTACATGATAAGAAAAGAAAATACAATGCAACAATATGCCTAGGAGCGGTATCCCAAATGATCAGATATCTTTCCCCGTGTCTATCAAGTCTTGAATATCATGTTTCCGGAAATGCAACAATAATGCCTATAGAGTTTCATGTTCTCTGATTCTTTTACTTCTATGTCTATGATAATCTTATTCAATTTCTGGAAGTATGTCATCATGGAGTTCATCCTTCTCAGCTTATTATGGATGGAGGGTTCGGTTCCCTTGATGATCATTTCGATCTGGTCCCATTCTAAGGGTCTAGTTTACATTTTCAGCAACTGGGTTCTCCAGCGATCCAGGTATTCCTTGAACTTTCTTTAGGCTTTTGCTTCATGTTTTCTAAATCCTGAAGCGATAGATCCAGGTCCAGGTCTGTGACATATTGGTTGAGGAAGACATCCGTCAGTGTCTTCCAATCATCTTTTATTTTATTTTCTAGGCTGTGATACCACACCACTAGTGCTCTTTTTGAGATACATCGCAAACAATTTTAGAACCTGGCACTTGGAAAGGCCAGTGGCACTCATCACAGACACGTACTGACAAAGGTTTTTTTTGGATCTCCGTTCCCATCGAACTTGGTTATATCGGGCATCTTAAACTCCTACGTAGTTTTTCTTCAAAGGCCATGGCATCATAGTCTAACAGATCCTCATGTTTGCCTTTTATTTTCTAGGCAACAACTCCATTTGCTCTTTTAACATCTGTAGTCCGATCTCAGTTTAGGAGTTGACTATTGTAACACCCACTACAAGAAAAAAGGCTTTTACTGATACTAAATTAGTGTCAGTAAAGGGTTTTACTGACACTATATAAATGTGTCAGTGTTGCCGCAGCCAGAAATCACTGACACTAGTTTCTAGTGTCAGTGATTCTTAGTGTCAGTAAACGTTAATACTGTAGTATCAGAAAATTATTGACACTATGGTATCAGTAATCTCTCACACTATTTTAGTGTCAGTAAATTATTGACACTATATCATCAGTATTTAGTGATACTATAGTGTCAGTAAATTTTGTTACTGCAGTATCAGTATATCGCATATATTTGATTTTAGTGTCAGTAATTATTGTTACTATAGTATCAATATCCGTCAATATCTTTTAAAATTTAAAAATCGTATTATTTCACAATTATATTTCTTATTTTTTGTAATTAAATTAATCATAAAATATATATATATATATATATACCAACTCAATGAAATAAAAAAACTAAAAATTACATTTATATAAATTCGCAATATAATAGATTAATCGTATTAATCAATTCAACAATATCACATGATGAATACAAAAATCCATAGACAATCTTTAAATTAACATATATATATTTCAAAAACTACTCTTAAAGTCCCATCAAAATGTCATGCCCCCACCAAAATTCATGATACTTGTTGAGAAGCCTGCAACAATCCCCCAACAATATGATATCTGGCACAAAATCTGAAATTATAAACCAAATGTTAAGAATAGATGGACTTCCAAAAAAATCGATATCTTCATAAAAACATTAAATACATCCAAATAAAAATACAAAATATAACCCTAATCTAATTTTTGTCACATAAAGCACTTATTGACAATAACCATACCAACAACCTAAGAGCATGCATATAAAAAAACCAATGGCATCCATAATAACAAGTTGTATCTTTCATACCGCTACATAATCACCAAAACAAACAATCAATAACACACACACACACACACACACACACACACACACACATTATAATAATATCAAACCGATATTATTATAATGGTATTCAGTTCATGAATGTAAATACAATAGTAATAAAGTCAAAAATTCAAGATTATGAAGGCACTACAAAATGAAGCTTCAGCACTAGCAAGTGGAGCTCCAAGTGGCCTAATGACACTAAACACAACATCAGGAAAGTCTTTGGTGATTGCATGGTTTACAAAGCAAGCAAGCTGACATTTGCCCGGGATTCCAGTCAGCCAATAATAAGCACTTATCAATTATTCACATTCCTGTATCAGGTCTAAATCCCATATTTAGGTGGAGAGAGAGATATTGTTTACCCTGGTAAGTCAATATTATCCTCTACTAAAGAGGTTTCCAAAAAATAATGACCACATCATACACAACACAATCATATGGAGAAAAGCAAAGCAAACAAGCTTTTCTTAGTGGCGTCTAATCCTCCATGATTTCTCATAGAAGTCACTTTAGGAACATCCAGAAATCTTGTGAAACTTTAATACCTATGGGACACAAGACGCTTGAACAACATAGTAGATTCCTAATGCAACTAAGTAAAACAAATCATCGTGTCTAAAATAATAGGACAGAAAACATACTTGGTTGCGAAAGAAATCTTGCAAGGGGCAAGAGCTTGCTTGGGTCAATGTAGAACTTATCACCGAGCGAATATGAAGTTGCAACAATCCCTTCCATCATTTTGACAGAAAATACTACGTGTGTAGAAAAAAAACTCAATCAAAATAGATATTACAACAAATTATCATCACAAAACCAACAAGAGTACTCAATCAAAATAGATATTACAAAAAATTATATTAATGAAAACCAACAAAAGTACTCACAGATTCATTAATGGGACCAAAGATTTCATCAACTTTTCCTATCTGGGTCTTGTTTTGCAGATAGATTGGAGCATTAAAGAATGGTATTTTCTCATTGGTGAGCTTCGTCACAGCATCACCTTCGCAAGCATGAAGAAAAGAAGATACCTCTACAAAACAACAAGAAGAAGAAGAATAGTTATAACAAAATAATCAAAAACAATATTCAAGCATTTTGAAAGCAATTAAATTACAAGCAAAATTTCCATTACTTTTAACCTTTCAAACAATAAAAACACTTCCAGGTTATTGACCAAAATCAGGTCTTTATACTTGTTTCTCTTCAGTTTAATAAACCCATCATTTTTTTTCCTCCATTTCGAACTCAATCACATATCACAAACACCCAAAAGAAGCAAAAAATTTAAACATTTTTCCCTCTATTTTCTCAGCAACCAAACAAGAAAATACAGCAAAAGAAAAGGAAAAAAAAACACAAACCAACAACTTCGGCAGGAGGTCCCTCATCACGGAAACCACCACCACCGCGGCCGCCTCCACCAAAACGCCGCCTCCACCAAAACGGCCGCCACCTCGTCCACCGCGGCCGCCGTCTCTTCCTCCCCTGAAACCGCCTCCTCCTCTCCTCTCGGGGTCTCATTTTTTTATCTGTGTTTTGGTTGATTTTAGGAGAAGACTTCAATGGAAGCAGTGTTACTGCGATTTTGTGACTGTTAGAAGACTTTTGAGCTTAGGGTTTTAATTTAGGGTTTTGAAGTGGGTCATTCGTTGCTAAATGACCCATAATATCCCCTGCTTTTTGGCCCAGTGGTAAAGCCTTACAATAAAAAAAAATTTATATCAATTGTTACAATTTCGAGTCCCAGCAGGACTTAAGGAAATAATTTTTTTTTTTAATTTTTTTACTGATACTAAGGTATCATTAATTACTGACACTAAATTTACTGATACTCTAGTGTCAGTAATATATGCGAAAAACGTCACTTCCGCGAGGTGTTGGTTCGACTCCAGACGACTAGCGTTTTTTTTTTTTTTTTATTTCTTACTGATACTATTGTAATAGTAATTACTGACACTAAATCGCTGATACCATAGTGTCAGTAATTATTGATATTTAAGTGAAACACGGAAATAGGCCCATTTACCGTCGTTTCTGACACTTTTAGCCTAGTGTCACTACCTTAGTGTCAGTAAAGGCTTTTTTTCTTATAGTGACCTCCTTACCGCGACACGATACCAACAACCATTTTCGACGAGCGAGACGTATTATTTAACATAAAATCATGCAAGAGGGTATTCGTGATCGCAAAAATATTTTTCGAAAGTCTGGAGAAAATTTTGTGATTATATCACGTATTTAATTTTTCAGCACCTTTGACAACTTTCTTATCTCAAACCTGACTTGGGCTACCGATTTCTAATTTCAGTGATCTTTATAAGGTTAGAAATCTAAGACAAATCTACAAATTTTAATTGAAATATTTGAAAATTCAGAGTAGAACATAGTAAAAACTCAAAGTTTTTCAACATGTACCGTGCAGCTTCGTGAATAGTACCCCTTAGATAACTGTGCTTTAATTAAAATATATTTTATAAAATGATCTACCCCTACTTATTTAAAACATCCATGGGTTGTCTTCTTCATTGGCCCCATTCACGATTTCTTCTACACTCTTCTTCCATAAATATATTCCTCAACGATTTACGACAAATGTGAGAGGATTGGTTGCTTCTTCAAGTAAATACTAAGCTTGATAAGTCCCTAACACTCATCTCTCTTCAATTTTGACCACTATGGCATGATTTTATCTTTCCCTAAATTCTAACTTATGGAGCCCTAGATTTAGATAGGGTGTTCTTGGCTTGATTAAGTTGTTAGGGAGGTCATAAGGGTTAAAAGAAGGTTGAGCAAATGGGATATCCAGCTTAGAGTTGGGAATGAAAAGATATTGGATGTCAAGGCCATATGAACGGTTGTTCTAGATCTCTCAAATGGATGTAAATTATTTTTACATGACTGTTATTATATACCCCCTCTAATCAAATAAATCATATCGTTTTCGATATTGGATAAAGAGGGATATAAATTAAACATTAAAGATGATGCTTTATGTTTATATGATAAATACAACTATTTGATATGTGAATGTTCTTTATCTAAGAGTCACTATATTTTGGAAACATATCGAGATGTCTTTAATGCAGAGGAAAATACAAGTAAAAGATCTGAATTAAATAATACTGAATTATGACATATGAGATTGGGCCATATATGTGTTAGACGTCTATCAAAATTGGTTAAGGATGGTATGATTGAAGATCTTACCTTAGATCCTTATCCAATTTGTGAGTTATGTATCCAAGGAAAAATGACAAAGGCCCATTTCTTGGTGTTGGACACCATGCTGAAGATTTATTAGAGCTAATACAAATGATGGTTCTGTTAGGGTTGGTGCTCGGAGTGCCAATTCGGATTGTATTTATGTCCGATTCATGAATACAACAATTCATTTTTCCATAGTTTTTCTTATTTATGGTAGTACTTCTTGCTTTTATATACATTTCGATCTAATTACGATTAGATTGAAACTAAATATGATTTAGTATATGTATATATTAACAACGACCCGATAATATATTTGTAGTGCGCAGTTACAAAATAGTTGGTAATTGACATTAGGAAGTGTCACTACTAGAAGTATATTATCAAATAAAGTTCTTGGTTTAGATTTACTAACACGGGGTCGGTTAGTAAAATCCACTAAGACAATACATGTCATATATTGAGACTTGGTCCGATAGTTTATCCCAATGAACCATGAGTATTGGGAGACTCGTATAGACGTGTAGGTGTTTATTTGATAAACACCGACTCACCGAAGATTTCCTAATAGATGATATACCAACGTCATATGAATATTCTCGAGTCGAGTAGCATAATGGTCCTTCGACTTGAGATACCATTGTGGATATATGAGATATCCTCCACACTTTGATGGCAGTCATGTCACCGATCTATTTAAATCAGACCTCCACCTGTTCGTTGGGTGTGGACTGATGCTCATGATATCCTGTGAGTATCAGATAGAATCTGTCAGTCCTATGTACATGACATAAGTATCATGTACGTATTTGCGATCTAGTAAATCCATGGCCGTGGTATACTTCGGAAGTGAGTTTCAAGTATACTTGGCAGAAAAGCCCGACGCCCGGCCTGGGATACGAAAATCCCGGGCCGGGCTTCACCCAAAAAGCCCGGGCCCGGCCCGGCCATTAAATAAATAATTTAATATTTTAATTTATAAAATATATATATTTATATAATAAATTTTTTATAATAAAAAAATCGGGTCTGGGCTTAAAATAAATAATTAAATATTTTTATTTATAAAATATATATATTTATATAATAAATTTTATTTCTTTATAATTTTTTATAATTAAAACATCAGGCCCGGGCTCGGCCCGAGCCCGACCGGGCAGGGCCGGGCCAGCCTGGTGACAGCTCGGGCCAGGCTTTTCCCGGGCCCGAGCCAAATTTTTTTTCGCCAGGCTCGGGCCGAGCTTATCAAAGCCCGTCCTGATCCCGGCCCATTGCCATCCATAGTTCCGAGTGTTATTTAGAGATCATAAATATAAAGTTGACTATATCATACCTTAGGGATTTGACGTTCTTATCTATATCCCCGGTATAATATTGATAGCCTGTGACAGAGGGATTATACGTATGCAATGACCTCAACTTGTATAGTTTAGAGAGTCAAATCCATGACGGATAAACCTAAACTTAGAGAGTCCCACAATATGAAGTGTACTCGTTGAGCACTTGGGCAACGCGTTATGAATAATATAGATTATTCATAATACTTCACCGAATTAAATAAGTTAGTTTGAATCAATTAAATGGTTAAACGAAAATACATGTATTTTGGGCATTTCGGTCAATTAACAATTAATGTGTATTTGTATTTGTATTTGATATAAGATTTGATTTGATACATATTATTAATTTTCAAATGAGATTTAGACACATGCCATTAATATATGTATTTGTTATTTAATGTAAATAAAAATACATATATAATAATAATCGCATTAATTAATTATTTAGGTATTTAATTGTTAAATATCTAGATAATTAAATTATATCAATATTACATAATTGTTATGCAATATGTTTGATTATTATTGGTTACATGTGGCATGATTTTATTAAGCTTAAACTTTACAAATTAGATTTGTTAACTTAAAGCTTATTATTACTAATTAATTAGATTAATTGACCAAATGACCAAAATACCCTTATTCCTACCCCTAAAGTCGGTTATCCTTAGTATTTAAAGTGAGAAAAATTTTGTTTTCTCATTCATAAGACCTACATGGCCGAAACTAACAAGCATAAAAGCACCCACAAATTTGTTTGAAGAAACAAGGAAGAAAGTGAAGAAATCAATAAAAAGTTTGAGGAAATTAGGAGATAATCTTCATAACTCTTAAACTTAGAAAGTTTGTTTCTTGTTCCTGAGCATCTAGACAAGTTCTAGGATTTCTTCCTTTCTTATATTTTGGGGCTTTTTGATTTGGGGGATGGATTTGGAGGCTTGATGGATGTGTGAAGTTAGATTGGATAATATTATTGTAAGATTAGTTCAATTTTGTCATTTGATGACTTGTTACAATTCTAGAGTGTTATGACCGCTCTTTTAACTCCTAAAATTGTTATTGAGTTCTTCATTTATGGTGACTTTGGTTGGTGTAAATATTAATATGATTAATGTTGAGAAAATTAGATTTAAAGCATGAATAATGATATTTTTTGTTAAATCAGATATGGAATTTCTGTGATTTTGGTGATGAAATGTATGTTGTAAAAATGTATTGGATGTGTTTTTGTCATTGGAACAATTACCAGAAATTGTTTCAGAGTTGAAATATGCGAAAACAGTGAAAAATAGAGTTAGCGGGTCAGTTTTGGCCTTACCGGGTGTCCGCTGTCCAAACAGTGAATTGGTCACTGTTTGGGCAGCCATGAACTGCCCAAGTACTATTGGAGCTGACCTGGGCAGCCCCATGTGTGTTGGTTGGTCGGTTTGGACAAAAACGTATTTTATGCCATTTTGTGGAAAAATATTTTCATAAAAGTTTTGTAGTGTTTCTAACTTATTTATGTCGTTATTTGATATAGATTAAATATGTTTAGGTGAAATATGAATGAACTATTCATATTTGATATTGAATAATTTCTTCGGTAACTTTAAAAGTTTTAAAGTTAAGATTTCACCCGAACCGTGAACTTTCGTTGCGCCCGCGCTAAAACCCCAATAGGTTCAACATACTTCATGACTTTCACGAATGATAAGTCAAGATATGGATATGCCTAGTTGATGAGACATAAATCGAAAAAATTTGAAAATTCAAAATATTCTAAAACGAGGTAGAAAAAAAAACTGGGAAATTCATCAAGCGCGTTCGATCAGATCGAGATGGTGAATTCATGAGCGACGAATTTTGAATTTATTTATGGGAGAATGAGATTCTCGCCCAATATATCCTACTAGGAACTCCTCAACTTAATGGTGTGTCTGAGCGGAGAAATCGAACTTTATTGGATATGGTACGATCTATGATGAGCTATACGGATCTTCCATATTACTATTGGGGTTACGCTTTACTTACTACTGCCCATGTACTTAATAGAGTTTCATCGAAAGCTGTTTCTATGACCCCATATCAAATATGGTTCAGTAGCAATCCAAATCTTAAATATTTAAAGATTTAGAGTTGTCCTACATACGTTATAGTTACGCAACGAGATAAACTAGCACATAGGGGGTATAAATATAAGTTCGTTGGATATCCTGAAAATTCTATGGGATATCAATTCTATGATTATGAGCAACGAAATGTATTTATTGCTCGTTTTGCCACTTTTCTTGTAAAGGAATTTTTGAGAGAGTGAAAATTGTAGAAAAATTGAACTCGATGAGTTTGATCCCAACATTAAGGAACCTGAGATGGAACCAGAGATCCAATAAGGTGAAGGATCTACAATACAGGTTCTATATAAGTCGACTAGAAAATCAAGGCCTCTTGAGAGACTATTTTTAACGCTGATGTGAGCCTTGATGTTCTCCTCCTAGGGGAAACAGATCTGACTACGTATAAAGAGCCGATATTGGCTATCGATTCGGGTAAATGGTAGGAATCCATGAAATTAGAAATGGATTCTATGCATGACAATCAAGTCTAGGATTTAGTTGAAATTGCTAAGGAGTTAAACCTATTGGTTGTAAATGAGTTTATAAAAGGAAGCGAGGGTCGATGGAAAGGTAGAAACTTTTACGACCTAATTGGTAGCGAAAGGTTACACTAAACATCCTGAGATTGACTATGAGAAATTTTTTTCACTAATAGCCATGCTAAAATACATTAGGATTTTTTTAGCCATTACTACATATCATGACTATGAGATATGGCAGATGGATTTGAAAATCGTTTTCCTAAATGGATTCCTCGATGAAGATATCTATATGGAACAACCAAAAGGTTTCGTATCCATTGAGACTTCAAACTTGGTTTGTAACTCCAAAAGTCTATTTATTGACTTAAATAGGCATCTAGAAGCTGGAATCGTCATTTTGATGAGATAATTAGATTATATGGATTCATCAAGAATGAGAAAAAATCATGTGTTTATAACAAAGTTAGTGAGAGCATGATAGGATTCCTTATTTTTTATGCAGACGATATCTTTATTATAAGGAATGATATATGATTGATGCAATGTGTTAAAGCCTACCTTTGCAAGAACTTCTCCATGAAAGACATGAGTGAAGCTTCCTATATATTGGGTATAAGGCTCTACCGAGATAGAGTTAGGAAGCTTATAGGATTGTCGCAATCCACGTACATAGATAAAA
>SKCR01005283.1:0-20655 GCA_019454045.1 Zanthoxylum bungeanum | reverse complement strand
ACCTTATTTTATGAGCTGGACACAGCGAAAGAAATCCATCCCTAAACAAACCAAGTCCATAAAATATGTGTTCAAACCAGCACCACTAGGACCTGAAAATAAGCAACATTATTTGCATGCTATATTATTTACCCCAGAATTTAATAACTCTTTCGAGTGAAGGGTTTTTGCCCTTATCTTTTGAATTTGGCCATTTTGGCTCTTTTGCACTTGAGTCTCATTTTTCTTTTTAAATATATTTCTTTTTACTTTTACAAGGGGATAACAAGGTCAACTAGTCAAAGGTCACACTATTGAGCAAACAGGATATGATAGAAATTAGATTGCTATTCCAAAAACTCATACATGAGACCAAGCCTTGATAAAATAAAAACGTGTATGTGTAGGTGCAAGCACAGGATATACCAAATGTTTTTATTACACACACTCATGTATATAGAGCATCAAGAAAAATACACAGCATATCATACATGCATAATCATATATCCTACATACCAGGATCACATGTACATGCTATTCATGCTCTAACAAGCCATAAAAATATTTTTGGTCTTTTCAAAATATTAATTTTTTTTTTTGATTTTTCAGTTTTAAAGCACAAAAAAAATAAAGACACAAAACAGCTTGTAAAACATCCAATGATACGTGGAGTTGTATCCCGATTGCAGATCATACTACCGTCCATTCGAAATCGGCTATGAAATTTATGTCCGGGTTTCCATCCTATATACCAAAGGACATATAACAAAAAGAAGACACACACACACCCCATATGCTGTGAAAATAAAATAAACGTGCAAAAGCATAAAACACACGCACACACACATGCAATGGGAAAATAAAAATGCAACTTCTAAGAGGAGTTACACCGAAGTGCACTCTCATCATCCCTGTCAGGATCAAGGCATTCAGAAGTAATTGGGAAGTCATCTTGCTTCCTCACCCAAACCTTTCTAGGAACCTCATCCACTTGAGAATTCCTAGTCAATAAAGAAAGTTTCTCACTAAGAAATTTTGTCTGTTTAGTTAGTGCAGAAACTTGAGAAGCTAGATTTGAAGAGTCAAATCTAGGTGACACCTTCTTAGGCCTCTTCTTTTGCTTGTGAAGCATGAAGCACTTAGGCCTAATGTGTCCCGCCTTGCCACAATGATGGCACACGGGCACAAACCTCGGATGAGAGCGAGGTTTACCCAACACACCTCTAGATTGAGGTTGGGAAACAAGACGAGTAACAACAGGAGGAAAACATGACTACACACAACATGTTTTTTCCCAAAGTCACGTTTAGCTGCTACAACACGCACAACTTGAAAGAAGAAGCCTTATTAAAGTTAGGCTCATAAATAATACCTAACATACGGTCCACCTTTTTATTTCCACTAGAAAATGCAGACAATTGGGTTCTAGCATCTTCAAGTTCGGTCTCTAATATTTGGACTCTATTAACTAGGCCTCTGTTTCTCTCATCTTGGTCATCACCCATCAAAAGGCTTTGCTCAAGTTTGGCTTGAGCCTCATTCTTTTCTAGCTCTGCAGCTTTCACCTTTTATTGACCTCTATGTTAGTCTTCTTAATAGCTAAACTCTCATCAAACAGTTCAACATAAGCTACCTGAAGACTTTCCTCATCTACAGACTCATCAAGAGAGACTTCTGAATCATCATCATTAACCACAATCTCTCTCTCACCAGTCACACTAGCAGTAAAGGCAATAAAATTTTTCTTGTCTTTATGAGACTCATCAGAAGAATAACCACCTTCTGAATCACTAGGAGAGGCAGCCATGGCTTTCTTGCCTTTAGCTCTGAGATATGTAGGGCACTATGGTCGAATATGCCCATAGCCTTCACACTCATGGCATTGGACATCACGGGATCTACTACCCCTATCCTCTCTAGACTCTTTTCTTCTATGCCTACTCTCTCTAGGCATAACCTCCCTATCTCTATTACTGTTATGGCCACTCTTCTTAAGTATAAGAAATTTCTTAAACTTCTTAGCAAACAAGGCCAAATCATGATCCTTGATGGTATCATCATCACTAAGCGAATCATGCACAACTTCCTTAGCGATTTTCATCGCAAACTTTTTGGCTCTCTAAAACCAGGAAGCTTTTTCTCAAAACATGCAACTTTCCTACGAGTTCATCTAAATTAAGCTGATCGAGGTCATTGCTTTCCTCGATGGCGGTGATTTTGGGTAGGAACTTATCAGGTAGGGATCTCAGGATTTTCCTAACTATCCTACTGGTAGGAATAGTCTCACCTAGGTTAAAACTAGAGTTAACAATATCGTTAATCTCAGCAAAAACTCATCAAAGGTCTCATCTTCTTTCATTCTGGCGACCTCAAACCTAGTAGCTAAATCCTGGAGTCTATTATTTTTAACAGACAATGTGCCCTCATGCACAGTCTGCAGGATGTCCCAAGCATCCTTGGCTATCTCACACATTGAGATTCTCCTAAACTCAGCAGAACACACAGCAACATGTATGGCATTAACAGTCTTGCTGTTCCTATTGCTAGCATCAAATTCGTCCTTGGTCCAGGTCAATTTATCTTTAGGGGAAGATACCCTATCAACAATAACAACGAGAGGTTTCCACCCGTGTTCAAGAGTCATCCAGACCCTCTCATCTAAGGACTTAAGGAACGCTCTCATGCGAACCTTCCAATGCAAATATTATGTGCCATCAAAAAATGGCGGACAATTTAAGGGTTTACTACGCTCCATAGCTAATGGGTCAAGGATCGCGTTCAGGCTCTGATACCAATTGAAAATACGAGGTTATCCAAAGTTCTGACCCTATGCGGAATTATAAACAATAAGCAGGACAAGTCCTGTTACTGCTACTATGGAATTGCAACAGGCAACCACAATAACAATCAAATAAAATATGCTGCAAATATAAAAACAATAACGATAAATAAAGCAGCAAATAAAATCAATCACACAAAATTCAACACAATAATTTTGGTGACGAAGTGGAAAACTCTTCCGAGTAAAAAACCACTCCGGGTATAGGCTACCACCCGAATCCACTATATCGAGAAAAACTTACAGCGATGGTCAAGACCTATGGTGGCAACTCCACCGACTCAAGTACCTCTATACTGCAAGAACTCAAGGCAACTCCTCAAGCCCGTGACCCACGGTTTTCTTCAGAACCTCTGAAGTCTCTGAGTAGATGTATCACCTCTGAACGCCGGAACTCCGACTACCAAAACTCCTCCTATAGAACTCTAAAGGATTAGGGATTTTGGGTTATGTTGTGTTGAAGGTTTATCAAAGAAGGATTCTCACCATTAATAGAGAAGACAAGAAGATGATGAAGTCTTCAATGGTGGAATCAAAGAGAGTTGAAAGCTTTGAGAGATTTGGCTCAAGGGAAAAGTGTTTCAGCTCTTTCAACAAATGGGGAATGGCGGCTAAGTGTTATATTTATAGGTAGGGTGAAAAACTAGGGTTTTGCAGGCCAAAAACGCGTTCAGATTGCAGTCGTGTTCGAACGCTTACTAGAACGCTACACTAACGCGCCCTTTCTGTGAAGACTCGTTCGAACGCCAATCGAACGCACAACGAACGTGAGCTCTGTGGAATGCTCCGTTCGAACCCACAAGAACGTGCCTCGAACGTTTGCTCTCTGGAATGCGCCCGTTCGAACCCAATGGAGAACGTGACACTAACGCCAACCGTTCGAACACTGCAACGAACGCACCACGAACGTATGTCTGATGCACAGCAGCCAGAAACCAGTCCAATTGCACAAAGATCTTCATGAAAGATTACAACTCAATTGAACTTGTTTTGTCACGGACACATGCCAATAAAAATGGAACTAACAGTTAGGATTAGTGAGCACACCAAGTTCTCCCATCTTCAACTCAACCCACTTCATGCTGCAGCAAGGAAAAGATATAAGCTTCTGTTGTAAGTATTCTTACACCAACTTCCAAAGACAAATTTACTCCAGCTCTTTTAATTGATAAGCAGAAATCTGACCTGGTTGCCGACCATATCATGATATCATACTCTGCATAGGTAGCTGTGAGGAACTCGTGAAGATCTGCACAATATAATGATGCCAAAATTAACTGCCAGTGAAAAATATGAACATGTAAAGGTAGATACTAGCTATGCGCAAGATCTTACAAGGCCTCATAAGTTGAAGCGGATTCTCTGCAGTGGATCGGTGATCAAATAATGTGTAATCAATATCAAGAACAAGTAGCTTCTTTCCTCCACGACATGGATTTCGAAGTTTAATCTACAATTAGCACATGTTAGAAGAAACAAATTCATTAAAGCGTGACAGCAAAAATGTCAACCAAAGCAACCCATTCTATATGATTTCCTCTATGTTCATAAGTTATTGCAAGTTTGCAATACTAAGAATATCAAGTTATATATGTTGTCATTTTAAAAAAAAAAACAGAGACGGTTATTAATACATTCTTATTTGGGAAAATTAAACTTAAAGAATCTCAAATTATTTACAGTTAATGAGAAGATTGACCAATACAGCAAAAATTTAAAATGAAATGTAAAGTATAATAATAGTAATAATAATGAATTTTAATTTGTCAAAGGAATACATATCATATTTTGTCATTAGGAGTCGTACACAAAATGGACAATTCCAATTTAATTGATCCCTTGTAAAACTAAATCATATGAGACCCGAACCCACCTAGGGGAGGAAAGAAGTACTCATGTCTCATGGGTAGAAAACGGAAATCGCGTGGATTTGGCTTCATATGTCAATTGTCGATTGTCTTTGTGGTTTTTTTACCGCTTCTTGATTTGTTGCTGTTGTAATAAGTCCTGTGAATGTTTGGTTCCTTTATCAGATATTTTGTGTTTTGGGCTCCTCTGAGCTTGATAGCTCCTATGAGTGGATAGCTCCTCTTCGGGATGCCTCTTGTACTTTGTACAAACCTTCTTTTTGGAATATATTGTAACAAAAAAAAAAAAAAAAAAACGGAATTCAAAATGCTCTGAAACACTGTGGGGGTAGGGATAGTAGTGGGTAGGGTTTGGTGCGGGTTTGCCATTACCAAACCCGCATATGTATAAAAAAATTACCAAACCCGCATCATACCCGTTGCGGGTTTTAATTTTCATTACCAAACCCGCACCCGCATATAAAAATAAATTACCAAACCCGCACTGGTACCCAGCGGATTTTTTGCGAAATTTTAAAATATTGAATTCTCTTACGCTCTTAATAATATAATATTTTTAATTGAGCATTAATACTTTTTCATAACATAAAAAAAAAATGTATTTGACAGTTTGCAAATCATGACATATAAATAAAAGTTTAAAAACTTTATAACATGATGTCAAATTCATATTATCACAATTACATTCATGAATCACTAGCTGAATATTCTTCATTATGTTAAATTCATATAATCAAAATTATTGAACCATGACCAAAAGTAATTCAAAAATATTGAGAGAGAGCAATTCAAAAATTGTAAGTTAGTGAATCCTTTTATATGAGGGATTTTTTCTACCCTAAAGATATAATACAAAAAAAAAAATTAAACTTGCGGATAGCGGATATCCGCAGTGGGTATCCTCTGGTTTTACTTAATTACCAAACCCGCAGCGGGTTTTGTTTTAAATTATCAAACCCGCTTAAATATTTACCAAATCCTACCCATTGCGGGTGATTTTTTGCAGGTTTGCGAGTTTGTGGATGAAATTGCCATCCCTACTATGGGGTTCTCACTTCTCACCAGTCCCCTTTTGGATAACCTCACATTTTACCCTTTCCAAACAACTTATAGTAGTAAATGTAAAGTCCAGCAGAAACCAACAAGTGCACCGAAAAGCAAGCTGAGTTTGCATGCAGATGCAGAAACAAACAAGGCCAGCCGAAAGTGTGAGAAGATTGCCACCGAAAGTTGATGAATCAAGGTGGTTGGTACTGTAGCAAAGTTGACAAAACGTGTCCAAGACGTGTGACACTGTTCACGCGTCTTGGACACTATAAAAGGAGTCATTCACCCATTGTAAATGCATCCCAAAAGAGTATAGAAATTGTATAGAGAGAGTTTGCGAGGTTTTTAAGTTTCTAGTTGTAAACTTGAATTTTATTCTTGATGTAATAAAATTGCATTCAGTTTTTCCTCAAAATACTCCAAGAGTGATCGGTGAAACACAATAAGTGGTATCAGAGCTTCGGTTGTTCTTTGGGATCGTAAAACCGGAAAACAGAGCTTTCGATCGGAAAATCGATTCCGACGAAAGTTGTCAAAAATCTAATTTGAGGGTACCATCAGCTAGTTCATGGAGAGACGAGCACGGTGGTATTTTTCGACGACCGATCCGACGTCCAGAACGTCCACACGCGCCGCACGCGCCATCCAGTGAGCTTCTCACGCGCGCCCACGCGTCGCACGCGCTAACCAAGGTTGAAAATGATTATGTGGCCGCCACGTCAGCGTCCAGTTAGCACCACGTCATCGGCCCTGCCACGTCAGTGTGCCACGTCACATGCCACGTCACATGCCACATCAGCTGCCACGTCACCTGACACGTCAGCACAGCCGATCCCACTACACTGCCATATCAGCGCCACGTCAGCAGCTTGCTAAATTTCATTTAGCCCCCTGAAGTTTTTGAAATTTACAATTTTCCCCCCAGAACTTTTAGGAATTTACAAATCAGCCCCTGTGTCGGATTTAGACCAACGAAGTGTCTATTCCACCATTTTTTACCGTTCCGGACGCAACAGTGACCTCGGATTTGTGAAATTCAGCCCTGAGTTTAGTGTATTTTCATTTTAAACTTTTAAACTTAAAATGGAAATGGAAGATTCTCATTCTGGTGCAATGATTAAACTGGCTGCAACTAATTACTCCCTTTGGAGACCTCGGATGACAGATTTTTTATATTGCGAAGATTTGTTTGATGTCATCGAGTTGAAGGGAGTGAAACTAGAGTCTGTTAAGGAGTATGACTGAAATAAACTCAACAACAGAACTTTGGATCAGATTAGGCACCGGATCGGCCATAATGTCTTCCACCATGTAGCACAGGACACAGATGCTTATGAAATGTGGAGGAAATTGGAAGACATGTTCTAGGCCAAAACAACTCGTAATAAAGCCTTAATCATGAGGCGTTTGGTGAACCTGAAGCTGCGGAGTGGAACTTCCGTTGCAGAACACACCAACGAGTTTCAAAGCCTGGTGAACCAATTGTCTGCAGTAGACATGCAACTGGCAGACGAAGTTCAAGCCCTCTTACTACTCAGTTCTCTTCCTGATAGCTGGGAGACTCTGATGGTTACTCTCTGCAACTCAGCTCCAGGAGGCAAACTTACCATGCCTATGGTAAATGATGCCCTGTCAAATGAAGAAGCCAGAAAAAAAGACGTGGGTTTAGATCAAACAGAAGCCCTTGTCTCGGAGCAACGAGGAAGACAACATGAGAAACATTAAGGTGGGAGGAGAGGCAGAAGCAAAAGCATAGGCAGATCCAAGGATGGGAAAAAGACATACAAGTGCTTCTACTGTGGCATAGAAGGCCACTTGAAGAAAAATTTCCGGAAACTGCAACAGGAACTGGGACAAGGCAATAATCAGCCGAAGAAGAATGATGCGGAGACATTAGTAGTTACCACTGTAGATGTAGCTATATGCTCTGGCCAGGAAGAAGCATGCTTTCACACCGCAACTTAGGATGTCAAGTGGGTGGTGGATACTAAGCATCCTACCACGTCACTCCTCACAAGGATTTCTTCACAACATACAAAGCATGAGACTTTGGAGCAGTGAAGATGAGGAATACCAGTTCTTCTCAGATAGTGGAAATTGGTGAAATACAGTTGCGGAAAAATACAGGGTATACAATAACCCTGAAGGAGGTCAGACATGTTCCAGAACTTCGGCTCAACATACTCTCGGGGGTAGCCCTTGATAAACAGGGCTATGCTAGCCACTTCAGCAACGACACTTGGAGGATGATAAAAGGTGTCATGGTCATCGCCCGAGAACATATCTGTGGAACCTTATACAAGACTCATGTGAATATTTATGCAGAAAGCCTAAATATAGCTGAACCGGAGGCTTCTCAGAATCTGTGGCACCAGAGACTCGGTCACATAAGTGAAAGAGGGTTGTCTACCTTGATAAAGAAAGATCTACTCACTGTCTCCAAAAATGCTGCTCTGGATCCTTGCAACCACTGTCTATTCGGTAAGCAACACAGAGTCTCTTTCAATTTCTCTTCTACAAAGAAATCAGAGTTACTCGGTCTGGTGTACTCTCATGTATGTGGTCCCTTGGAGGTAAACTCACTAGGCGGTAATAAATATTTTCTAACTTTCATTGATGATGTTTCTCGGAAAGTATGGGTGTATTTTCTGAAAACAAAGGATCAGGTCCTAGACTATTTCAAACTGTTCCATGCAATGGTCGAGCGTGAAACATGGAAGAAACTGAAGTGCCTTCGCACAGACAATGGAGGCGAATACACTTCCAGGGAGTTCGACGCCTACTGTGAAAGCCACGACATTCGACACGAGAGGACTGTTCCACGCACCCCACAACACAATGGTGTCGCTGAAAGGATGAATCGCACCATTATGGAGAAAGTCAGAAGTATGATCAGTATGGCTAAGCTGCCAAAGCCATTATGGGGAGAAGTTATTCGTGCCGCCTGCTACCTGATCAATAGATCACCATCTATACCGTTGAATTTCGAGATTCCGGAGAAAGTGTGGTCTGGTAAGAATCCTTCATATTCTCACCTCAGAATATTCAGATGTTTAGCATTTGCACATGTATCCAAGGAGCTCAGGCAGAAGTTCGATGCAAGGACTACTCCATGCATCTTCATAGACTATGGAGACGGGAAATTTGGATACAAGCTATGAGACCCGAAGGAAAGGAAGGTCATCAGAAACAGGGATGTAGTGTTTCTTGAAGACCAGATAATATAAGACATTGAAAAGCCCAAGATGCCTTCTAAAACCAGTGCCGACAATACCAATGCAAATCCAGACACAACCTCAGCACCAACACCAGTGGCCACATATGATGATGGGGTACAAGACACACCAGAAGCATAACTATATGAGGAATGAGGTGTTGAGCAGGGGTAGCTGCAGCCTGCTCCATCAGAGACTTCAGGATCATCCACAGATCCGGATGACAACAGACAGCCAGAACCTCCAGTACAAAGATCCGAGAGAGGCCGAATTCCATCAGCCAGATACTCAGGATCAGAATATATTCTGCTTACTAACGAGGGGGGCCAGAAACCTTCAACGAAGCGGTATCTCATAAAGACAAAGACAAATGGTTGTACGTAATGCATGATGAGATGGAATCTCTGTAGAAAAACAACACTTATGAGATAGTCAAGCTCCCACATGGAATGAAGGCACTAAAGAACAAATGGGTGTTCAAGCTCAAGAAAGATGGCAGCGGAAAAGTGGTGAAAAACACAAAGCTCGGCTAGTTGTCAAAGGATTCCTACAGAAAAGGGAATTGACTTTGATGAGATATTTTCACCAGTGGTAAAAATGGCTTCAATCCGAGTTATCCTAGGATTGGTATCCAGATTGAACTTGGAGCTTGAACAGATGGATGTCAAAACAATATTTCTTCATGGTGATCTGAATGAAGAAATCTACATGGAGCAGCCAGAAGGATTCAAGGTTTCAGGAAAAGAAAACCTTGTTTGCAAGCTGAAAAAGAGCTTGTACGGGCTCAAACAAGCACCGAGGCAGTGGTACAAGAAGTTCGACTCATTCATGGTGGGTCAAGGATACAAAAGAACTACAGCAGATCAGTGTGTATACATTCAGAGATTTCCAGATGGAAATTTCATTGCTCTTCTACTGTATGTAGATGACATGTTAGACAAGAAGCAGCGAAGATCAGCCAGCTGAAGAAGGAACTCTCCAAGGTTTTCGACATGAAAGACTTAGGACCAACTCAACATATTTTAGGAATGAAGATTGTTCGTGACAGACAGAACGAGTAATCATAAGGTTTGATATACAGAAAGCCAAACCAGTCAGCGTTCCGCTAGCGCACCATTTTAAACTGAGCAAGAGTTTGTGCCCCTTATCCAAAAAAGAGATAGAGGAAATGTCAGCAATACCATATTCTTCAGTTGTTGGAAGCCTAATGTATGCAATGGTATGTACCAGGCCATATATTGCACACGCAGTGGTGTAGTGAGCCGTTTTCTCTCTAACCCTGGAAAGCAACACTGGGAGGCAGTCAAATGGATTCTCAGGTACCTCAAGGGTACAACGAAGTTTCGTCTGTGTTACGGGGGAGCTGATCCGATCTTGGAAGGCTATACAGATTCAGATATGGCAGGAGATCTTTATGGTAGGAAATCTACATCAGGATTCATTTACACTTTTACAGGTGAAGCTGTATCATGGCAGTCAAGATTGCAGAGGTGTATTGCATTATCCACAACAGAAGCTGAGTACATTGCTATAGCTGAGGCAGGAAAGTAAATGTTGTGGCTAAAACATTTTCTCCAAGAGTTAGGGATCACACAGACAGAACACAAGATACATTGTGATAGTCAAAGTGCTCTGGACTTGAGCAAAAACTCAATGTATCATTCTCAGATGAAACACATTGATATTCGCTATCATTGGAAACGCGAGGTGATGGATCAACAACTGTTGAGACTAGTGAAGATCCATACAGATGAGAATCCAGCAGACATGTTAACAAAAGTGGTTACTCGAGACAAGCTAGAGTTGTGTAGAGACATAGCCGGGATAGCTGTCAGATAATGATTATTTCAGATGCAGTTGGATGAGGAGAATTGTAAAGTCCAACAGAAACCAACAAGTGCACCGAAAGCAAGTTGTGCTTGTATGCAGATGCAGAAACAAACAAGGCTAGCCGAAAGTGTGAGAAGACTGCCTCCGAAAGTTGATGAATCAAGGTGGTTGGCACTGTAGCAAAGTTGGCAAAACGTGTCCAAGACGTGTGACACTGTTCACGCGTCTTGGACATTATAAAAGGAGTCATTCACCCATTGTAAAGGCATCCCAAAAGAGTATAGAAATTATATAGAGATAGTTTGTGAGGTTTTTAAGTTTCTAGTTTGTAAACTTGAATTTTATTCTTGAAGTAATAAAATTGCATTCGATTTTTCCTTAAAACACTCCAAGAGTGATCGGTGAATCACAATAGTAAAACAAAATTAAATATGTTTTTTAAACCCAAAACTTGTACACCAAATCACAGTTCTCGTCTCGGAGGCTCAACAGTCAGCGCATTAATGGAGACGTGTGACTTCTCGTACCTGGGCGCGCAGCACAAGGCGTGAGCCTCATGTGCATCTCTGAAAGTTTAAATTTTATTTATTTTAAAAAACTAAACCCTTGAAGTAACTTGAAAAAAAAAAAAGAATAAAATGAGGTAGAAATATGATATGATGCTTTCAAAACTGCAAGTGTCAGAACCTTCTAATGATTTTACTCTAACCAAATTGTGTTTCATGAAATGACTAAATAACCCTTCTTACTGATTGAAATCTCAAGGGTGTCTTTGTAAATTTAAATGAGAGTCTAACACTGTACCCATGGTCCCTAAGTGGGGCTTTGAAAACATGCAGCTAGTTCCTAATAAAGTACCATCAAATGGTGTAAAGTGAATGTCACGATGTCACCTAAGCACCACTCTAGTGTTTTAATCTTTGTGCACCCATATGGATGTTTTAAAGCGTTTGTTGATTCTGTCGTTTAAGTTTAGTGTTATGTGGGGTCCTTGACCCAGGCTTTTTAATTGAAACAAACATTCTCTAATTATGTAATTAATTACTAATTAGTGCTTTGCTCTATGCATTATATATTTTTTTAAATATGATTTCTAATTTTGTTTATTAAATTGAAATTCAAAAGACAAATTAGTTGAGTACAATTTATATGAATTATTTATATTGAAAAATTCATATAAATTCTACAAAAGTGCGGGTACGCCTCATCCTTGCATTGCGTTGACCGGCGTAAACACACACGTATAAAGCAAGTGCACGTATCGTTCAAGTAGTATAAAAATATCGATCTCACGATGACTTAATTCCTACTGTTGTTATTAATTATTGATACTATTTATTTACAGGTATCTAAATATATGGAGAAGGGAATTGATTGCTTTTGGTTGGTTGAATGTGGATTTGCTAATTAAAATAAAAACAGACTCAAAAGAAAATACTAAGGAAAATAAAAGAAAATACTCAAAGATCTAGGGACGTGACTCCACACAATATTATTCTAAAGATGAATTGATTCTCTTACATATGTGTAATAATTCAGTTTGCTAACCTGGAACACGAAAATATGCAAAAGCCTATGTCGATGGTCAGACGCAAATACCCACTATAACCCAATTGAACCACATGTCTATGTCAACCAAATTACCTGGATTCATTAAGATCAAGTTCCAATTGTGGCTACCCCCGCCCGACAGGTATATGTCTATCCTGTAAGGAAATTTATTAAAGGGTTATCTATCCTCAAGGAAGATCGTGGGCTATTGAATCTAAGGCTGAAACCTAAAATCCATATGTCTAGCTCATTTTAAGTTTACCACATCAATCTTATTGGTGATCAGACAACAAGAAGTATTAAGCTTAAGACTAAATAAACAAACTAAAGAATTACCCATAAAAAGAAAATCAATTATTAAGTGTGAATATTGTGTTTCATCATTTCCCTAGAATAAAATGAAATGTTGGGGTTAGGGGATCCACTTTTAGAAATCTCAAATTATTATAATATGGAAATTGCCAGTATTATCCAAATAAGTTGAACCAGCCATAAAGGCGGTGTTATTATTTATCCATAAATCAGCCATATAGGCGGTAATTATCTGTCACCTAAAGACCAGCCATATAGGCGGTGTCACATTATGTTACATAATTAAAACCATCCATTAAGGCGGAATCAACTTTTAATTCATATTATTAAATCACAATTTCCATATTATAATTGAAGTGAGATTAATCTACCTTTATTATTTCTAATTTAGAAATCTATTTTATTATAATATATAAATCTGCGTGATATTTACCAACCAGCCATATAGGCGGTATCCTAATTAAGTCAAATTAATAATTAATTACCAACCGACCAACCAGGCGGTATCCTCATTAAGTCAGGTTAAAACCAATTTATAAATAATTACCAACCGACCAATATATCAGTATCCTTATTAAGTCAGGTTTTAAATAATTTATATATTATAATTAAGGGAGATTAATCTAAATTATAAAAGTAAAAAGCTTCACCTTTACCCCAGCAGTAAATTAACTACTGAACATAAAAGAACAAAAAGAAAAGAAAAGAAAATTTTATTACAAAAAGTAAAAGTGCATAATTAAAAATACTAAAAGTAAAAATGCTTAATTTAAATTACAACAACTTAAACACACAAGATGCAATCCTTAAAGTCCTTACAAAACTCAAGGAAGGCATGATTTGAATTCTGAAATCGTGCTGAATTTATAGGCGTCAGTGGGCTTCGGGCGTCGTGACACGTGGCGGCTTCTGGTTCGTCGGCTTTAGATTCTTATCTGACATATGGCGATTCAGATAAAGAGATAAGGTGACACGTGGCAAGGCGGCTGGCAATTCAATGATTGTGCTGACGTGGCGAAAGTGATTGTCGGCACTGTAGGATTTTGACACATGGCACGCTGTGATTGGCTAATGATGACATGGCGATGATGTGGCACGTTGACTCGGTCAATTGGTGATGTGGATGATGACGTGGAGTGACACGTGGCGATGGCGACTGTCGCCACCGTAGGATGATGACACGTGGCAATTGGATTGGATCCAATTGATCTTAGAGATCTACCTAGTTAATTATCATACAATTTGTTGGCCAAAGTCAAGATTATGTGATATTTATCGGGATCCTAGCCCACTAGGAAACACGGTTTCCCGAGTAATCGACAGAGGGTTAGAGGCTCGCCGAAAAATAGTGGGAGGCAAGAATTGAATTTGCAATATTCGTTTAATTACTTGCCATACGCACTCATTCAAATATCATTCGTCAAATAAATTTAATGTTAGTTGGACTAATATTTAAATTGTTGTTTTAATAAACAGTTGGACTGTATTCAAACTACTCATTTATATTTGATTAAATAATTAGATTATAACAATCAATATATTTGATGTAATTAATTATAGTTGATTAAAATAGTTGGACTATAATAATCATTATAATAAATAGTACCAAAATCATTGATTAAATAGTTGGACTATTAGAATCAAGATAAAATTGAAAGATTGACATTTAAAACATAATCCTAGGGAAAATGTATTTAAATGGTTTAATTTTTCAAATTAGGAATAAAATTTCAGGATGGTCCTGGAAAATAATAAGTTACTTTATTTGATAAAATAACATATTAAGCCTAAGCCCAGAGTTAAGCAAATAGTAGAGCATGATCTTTGGAAGATTCATGTAATGATAACTTTAGTGCTTAATCCATTAAGCTTGTCGCAGTAGACTCCTTAATTTCTGAATCAGAACTAAGGATTAGATCCTTAAAGTATGATAACGAAATTGAAGGATCTTCATAGATCTTATTAGATCTTAGAAGTACTAAATTGCAATAATAACTCTTGGAGAGTTAATGACTATTCTCAAGGAGATAAAGTCAAAGTTTACTATAGGCAAGTAGCGCAAGGCGCACTTCACTTCGATATTCTAGAAACCCGAGGCTAGGCCAAAGGCTTCTGGAATGTGGAAAAAGGCAAAGAAAAAATCATTATAATCTTCTGGGAAGATAAATGACATATCCCAAAATGTATGGCTAAATTTTGGCAAACGGGATCGCGGAAGAGTGACTGCTGTTTGGAAAAAACAGATATGAAGGAACTGAAGACGGGGCAAGGCTCTGACTTCAAATATGTTTGTCATAATTATGTTCACTATTAATATTAAAATTGGATTTTATATAGTTAGTGTGGTACATAAAATATATGTATTGATGTTCAGAATCTGTTTTGAACAGAATACTGACTTCAGTTGAGATTCATCTGCGAAATGGAAATGGGACGGAAGTCGCTGTTTCAACCGTAGATACCTAAGCTTAGGAACAACCTTAGGGTGTGTACTTAAATTATGAAATTGTTATAATGTAACTAGTTTGACTAGATACATTATCTCTATATCAGTGTTTAACCCGCTGCGGGTGAACCTTTATATTCTAG
The DNA here is from genome assembly GCA_019454045.1 of Zanthoxylum bungeanum. Lineage (NCBI taxonomy): Eukaryota > Viridiplantae > Streptophyta > Magnoliopsida > Sapindales > Rutaceae > Zanthoxylum > Zanthoxylum bungeanum. The sequence continues at coordinate 5,425 of SKCR01005283.1, read as the reverse complement.
AACACTAAAATGTTTTATTTTATAAAGATGATATTGAGATAAACACATTAGATGTGAATAACAGAATTTATATTTTGAATATAAATAAATCTCAAACATAACATGACAAACAAATAGCTCAAAATGATATGATCAGAAGAAACATATTATGGCATTGTTGTCTGGGACACAATTAAACAAGACTCGTATATCCACACTTTTTGAAGAGTGGATACTAGGACAAATTTGATTCCATTCAAATAAAGTCTACGAATCTAGTTAATTAGGCAAAGTGCCTATAACACATTTACTTGGTAAAAGTGAAAATGCCACCGATCTATTAGACCTAGTTCATAGTGAAGCAAGTGGGCCCATGTCTAGCTAGGCTAGATGTGGATATGAATATTTCGTGACCTTTACGGATGTGGCATCGCGTTATGGTTATGTGTTTCTTTTGAAGAACACAAATCGGAAACTTTTAAAGTTTTCGACACAAAATAAACAAACAGATCGGATAAAGTATTAAACTGTCACGGTGAGACCGTAATGGAAAATACTTAAGCAATAAGTTTCTAATATACTAGAAAGAGTATAGTATTCTTTCAATGAGGACTCCTCCCGGAACACGTCAATTTGACGGTGTGTCCGAACCGAGTAACCGAATTTTGTTGGACATGATAAGGTTGATCATGAGTCACTCTGAGCTACCATTTCCTTCAACGGATACGCTTTAACATTGCAAAACTTATTTTAAATAAGGTTCCATAAAAATCTGTTTGACAGATATCATATTAGATATGAACAGGTTAGAAACCAGGTTTCTCATTCCTGAACATTTGGGTATGCAAGGCATATGTTTGGATGATAACAAACTAAAACCCAAGTTGGATAAGTGCCAATTGTGGGTTATCCTATGGATACATAAGTATAGTACTTATACAACTCACAAGAGAACAATGTAATTGTTGCTCACCATGCAATTTTCCTAAGAGGAATACCGACATGCAGTGGTAAGTGCGAGAATAGTATAACTCGATGAAAATCAGAGTAATGCTGTTCCAGACACCTAATCTTAATGGAACATAAATATTTCATCAAGAATGAAACTATATCATTAATCTTCGAATACACAAGAACCACGTTAGTCGGAGAGAGTCAGAATATAACCTGGCATATGGGTTTCTAATCTCACCTCATAAAGATGTCAATCTTATTGAGGAATACGAACTGACTACGTATAAGGAAGTAATACAAGGTATTGAATCCCTATTATGGCAAAGTGCCATGAATCCGAAATGGATTTCATGTATAACAACTATGTTCGGATACTAGTTATTGTACCGCAAGGCATTGTGCCTGTAGGTACTATATAAGTCTTCAAGGAAGACATACATGGATGGCAACATACCAACGTATAAAGCTAGGCTTTTAGCGGAAAAGTATCGTTATCAACATTATGTTGATTTCGATTCAACCTTTTACCTGTTGCCATGGTAAATCCATTGGATAATGCTTGCTAAAGCTGCATGTTTCATTTATGAAATATGACAGTTGAACGGGAAAATCGCTTTCCTGAAAAGGAAACCTTTTGGAGGATGTTTACAACATTCGGATGGTTTTGTCGTACCAAAACTAGCAAACAAGGTTTGCGGGTTATTTGATCCATGTTTGGATTGAAGCAAGCATTAGGTTCTTGGAATTATCATTTTGTTTTAATCATAATGATTTATGATTTAATTCAAAATGAAATGATTCTTGTGTATATAAGGAGGTTAGTGGGAGCGCACTGACAATTGATGTCCTATAAATAATGATAATACATCATTTCTTGGAAATGAAATTCCCATAATATAATAATCAGTGAAAGCTTGGCTTTCGAGAAAACTCTCCGAGAAATCGTACATTGTAAAATGTACGCGACCTGGTGTCTCATACGCTTTGAACATATGGATTCACAATCGGGCCAATCCTAGTGATAGTCACTGGATTGATATTAAGAATATCCATTAGTATCTTAGAGATCTAAGGATGCTGTCTTATACTATGGAGATGGAGAACTTGAAGTGACTGGGATCACTGTAGCAAGTTTCCTAAACCGATTAAACGACTATAAGTTGCACAACGGTACTATAACAGTTTGAATAACGATACAGTGAGCTAGAAATCTTCCAAGCAAGATACTGTTACCGAATAAACAACAAATACAGAATATTACTGCAGTTGAGGCAACAATAGAAGCCTTCTGGGTCGATAATAAATCTAATTAGATTAGATATAATTCTGTTAGCAGCTGAGCTAAGCTACAACATAGGCTAAAGAATTAATGGTCTCATCAACGATCCAGATACATACTTCGATTTTCATCTGATTCGTTCGGATCATACATCGTGGCGATGTGATGATCGAATAAATCGCATCAGATGATAATCATGCAAATTCGCTGACGAAAGCCTTTTCTTAGCAGTTTGAGCCAACCGTACATAGTTCGGGTGTAAGACACTCGAGTGACTGGCTATAGGCCAAGTGGGTGATTGTTGGACAATTATGACCCATAGCGTCACTATTTGTACATATCATGGTGTTATTGTACAAATTACTATATGACAAAGGAGATTGCACTCTTATCATTTGTGATCAGATCACCTATATGTATAAATGATAGAAGGTCCCTATGATTTGTTCCTGGATTGAGAATGATATGAGACAGTATCAGTCCATGAAGGATAAATCATTAAATATCCCTAGTCAGAGTATTATCGAGATTGGACATCGATAAATACGTAAAAGACTAGTATTACACTTGTGCGCGTTGTGAGGGCACAACGTCATAGTTCTAATATATTTGGGTATAGGATACTCATGCAAATGTAATAGGAGGTTGTGTTTACCGATGGTACGGGAAACAGCTTCGCTCTGGATAGAACCCTTCGGAGTTCCCATTGGTAGTATAACTATGTGTCTATGGAAGTCCGAATTCAGGGTAGGTGTATTTGGTCTTAACCTAAGACTTGCACCGCTAATACTTGCGACAATCAATATGCTTTGGTTTTGGTCGTCCAGGGCTTTAACCGGTTCTGTGTACGCCTCTTTTGGATATATTGAGAATCGTAGTGTATTGGGTGTGATGTCAAGATGGAAGTATCACTTCAGTTATAGTGGAGATGATGATCACGTAGGATACAAAACTTGTTCTCTTATATGCTGCAGCTATCGGGATATTATGACTAGGTCATGTATATCCGATTATAGAGACTAGTTACCAGACATCCGATATGTGCTTTGTACGGGGCAGACATAATTCCAGCCCCAGGCCTAGCACGTGACCATCCGATACTGGATCGATATACACGATACTACGTATACTACGCCTGATATAGATCACTTATTCCTTTAAGCATGTTTCTGGAGAATTGGGTAGGCATGGCGCTTTGCTAGAAGCCAACCTTGTCTTGTAAATCGGTATAAACGTAGTACTAGGTACTTATGTGTTCGGATAGTCCGACGACCGTATTTACTGCCAACATATCTGGGGATCTCATGGGTCGCTTCCCGAAGATTTACCGATGATGTATGACTCGCACTATAATTAATCTGGGATTAATATCATGAGAGAGAAAATTAATCTGGGATTAATTGCAGAGATATTTTATCTGGGATAAAATATCATTTAAAGAGAGGGAACGGTTAATTTGCAATTAATCGATAAATTAATATATTCGATATATTAAACGAAATTGGATTTCGACGCGGAATTAAAATTAGATTTTAATTCAGGCGAACAAGTTAATTTAGAATTATTCGTCGTTAGCGACGTGAATAGTGATTTCTCTAGGCATAATCATTTAAATACGTCGCAACAGAAAAAATTCGTTAATTTGGAATTAGCGAACCCGAGCCCGGGAATGTTTGCGAGCGCATTCGCATTTCGCATTTGAATGCGGCACGCAAGTCAAATTAAGTGTCAAATCATTAGTCACATCAAGTGTCAAATCACATGTCACTTTGAGTGATGTGACAAGTTGTCACTTGATTGTTGATGTTGGTGGTTGAAGGCATTTATTGCTTGACTTTTGAAAATTGAAAAATGGGATATGTTAATTGATTTTTGGAAATTAAAAAACCATTACACCTTTTTCATTTCTCTCTCTTGGTTCATGTTTTGGAGCCAACTTCTTCTCCCTCTCTCTCTCGGCAAAAACAATTTATTCCTCTTCTGTTTTTCTGGTTGGACCGAATAAAATGGAGAAGCTTTGGAGATTTGTTGCAAATCTTCAAGGTGTTAGCACACATAGAGTTATCCTAAGGTGATATGGCAGTAATTTTGTGAGCTTGGAATCCATTTTGGAAGCTTGGAGCTTGAACATTTCATGGAGGACCAAAGCCGAAAATGGAAACACTTGTTGCAGCTCACTGCCGAGACTCCAAGGAGAGCAAAAACTGAATTTTTGTTGTTCTTCGTAGCATCCAATTCGTTCATTGTGAGTATGATTCTGCCATTCTCCTTTGCGTATTCACATGTGTTTCATTGCTTGATAATGATCATTGGCACTTAATAGAAACCCAACAAGGTCGGTTTCCACAAACATTCAAATGCTGCCATAACTGACATTTCCTATTCATGTCAAGTCGGAGTCTATACTTGCCTCATCATCAGTAGGTTCTGCTCTCGTGAGAATCTTGCTGTAGAGTGGGCTTGGGCCCCTCCGTCTGACTTCAGCCTCTCTAGACCCTTGGACTTTATCACTTTCTGGTTATGTACAAACCTCATTCTACCGCTCCTCGGTATTTAAATTTTATCGGCATGAAAAACCACCATCAACAACTTGATATGAAAAATATATTGAAAACATATTCAACTGGGGGAAATTTTAAAATTTTAAAATTATGTTAAATGAATGACATAATGTAATATAGTCAATAAATTAATTGAGTTAGTGTTTCAAATATTATACACGATTAATAAACGAATTTAAAAGGTTATACTTAAGAAAGCACAAACAAGACACTAACGAAGTTATATCACTTGGATTTGATGCTTGATTTTTTAAATTATAATTGATTAGATATTATATATAATATTAGTTGACACATAACCATCTATGGGCACGTCTGTAGTACCCCTGGGTATCAGATACCCAGGGGCATGTTAGCCGTTGGATTCACTTTGAGTGAATCCAACGGTTAAATTAAAAAAAATATTATAAATTTATAGTAACCGGTAAATCCAGTTTTACTTCTTTTTTTTTATTTGACCTAATTTCTTTTTCACTCATCATTCCTTCTACTAGAAAGAACACAGAGCAGCTTCTTCTCTAATTTGTTCCTCATTTTTTTTCAATTTAATTTTTCTGTTATAATTTCAAGCCTAATTTTGATTTTTTAATCAAAATGTCTCTCAATATGAAAACCCTAACACAATCCCTAGCCAAAACCGTTGCAGTGTTCG
>SKCR01005282.1:0-26061 GCA_019454045.1 Zanthoxylum bungeanum | reverse complement strand
TTCACCAATTAAGCCCATTAATTAAATTTAATATTCCAAACATTAAAGTCCAATTAATTAAAGTGTAAAACCAAGATTAATATATTAAACCCAATATTTCAAAAATACCCATTTAATTTATTAATCATCTATTTTTCAAAATAAATGTCCAACATTAATTTTAACAAAAATCAACTCCTTTACATGTCCATTAACATTCGGCCAAGGTGAGTTTTTTGTGTCGATTTGTTTTTCAATCCGATTGAATTACTAATCTACTTCCCGTATACGTTCTAAGTCATCCAATGATCTAAAACAAAAAAAAAAAAAATTTTCCAATCCACTCCAAGTAGCAACACATTCGGCCAAGGCATGAATTTGGGGAAAAAATCATCCAATGCATTTTTCATAAAATTGATTCCATATTATGTCATATTACATACATATAAGCATACTCATTCATCAAATTTCACAAGAACATGCTTCAATCAATTTTACCCAAATTTTAACCTAAAGTATTTCATGCTTAACCATGGCTCCATGATACCATTGTTGGTTTCTATTATAGTCCCAAGGAAAGATTAAGCATTTAAATACAACAATGAATATATATTAAAAGATGAAGTATGGCGGAATCATACTTACAATGCTTTAGTGATGAAGAAAATCAAACCAAAAGTGGAAGCTCCAAGTTGATGATTTTCGGCCAAGGAAGACAAGAGGTGGAAAGCTTCAAGCTTTAAGTATTCCAAGCCCTTGGAAGGTTTCCCTATCACCTCTTTAGATTCCTTGCTTGTGCTAGCAAAAATGGAGAATGAGAAAACAATTTTCTGCTTGTGTGGTGCAGCTCACGGCGTGAGCAAGAGAGGAAGAGAGGAGAGTGTTTCACTTTTGATTTTCTTTCCTTTGCATGCCAAAAAACGTGAATAACCAAGGAAAAAGAAAAGTGAATTGATATCTAATACCAAAAGAATTTTTTAATGCAAAAAATCCTTCCAAAACCGTGCATGGCTTTCCCTCCAAAATGAATCCATCATTTGTTATCATTACCATACTTTGAGATTAGATACAATGCATCATCCCTTAAAGGTGACTAGATACATTCACTATCTATTCGTATTAAGTAATGAGATATCGCGATATGATTTGCGGATATCACTCGATTCAAAATACGAATGTGTCCGCAAGCACTTTCAGGCTCGGTTTCGTTAATTCCAAATTAACGAATTTCCATCGCGACGTGAATTAAATAATTACGCCTTGCGAAATTACTATTCAGTTCGCTAATGAATTAATTCTAAATTAATTCGTTTGCCCGAATTAAAATCCGATTTTAATTCCGCGTCGAAATCTAATTTCGTTTAATATATCGAATATATTATTTTATCGATTAATTCCAAATTAATCGTTCTCTCTCTAAATAAGCACTTTATCCAAAATAAAGTTTCTCCGCAATTAATCCAAGATTAATTAAGTCCGAATCACTCGGCCAAAGGATGGATTTTGTGTCCGATTTGGTTTCAATCCAATCGAACCCACAATCGACATTAAATCAACATCCTAAATGATTTCATACACATCCAATGTCATAAAATCAAAAATACCAAGACATTAGGGCATAGTTACATTCGGCCAACATAAGATTTTGGGGGTTTTTTGTCCAATTCAAAGTACAATCCAATTGACCTCAAATTAACATCAAACATTATGATTCCAATTCATCTAATGAATCAAAAACAAAAAATTTCCAAGAACCCAAATAGCTAATACATTCGGCCAGGTAATCAATTTGGGGAAAATACTTCCAAATCATTTTTCAACAAATTGGTCCAACCAAAATGATTCCAAATCATGTTATAAGCATACTTAAACAATCAATTTATTCAAATCATGCTCAACAAAAATTACCCAAATTTTAAGCCCTACAATTTCATGCTTGAACCTATAGCTCTTGATGCCATTGTTGGTTATTATCTAGGTCCCAAGATCAAACAAGACATGAAAACAATGTGTGAATACATCAACGGAGGTAGCGGAATACTCACATCGATCGGTTGAGTCGATTTGGAGATGAATCAAGGCCAAAATGCTCACTGTTTTAGGCGTGAACTGCTGCAGTCCACTGTCCACTGTCTTCTGTCCTTGAGCTGCGAAACGGAGCTCCAAGCCTCGACTAACGGATCCCGGGTCATGGGCGAACCTCCCTACCACCTTCGCAAGTCTCGTAGTGTGCTAGCACTTGCAGTTTTTGCCACAAAAACCCAACTCTTGGCTTCCCTTTGCTCACGTTTTTGGCTTCAAAAACCAGTGAAAATGCCCCTTGGGCGTGAGCTTGAAGGAGAGAATGAGAGGGAGAAATGTTGTTAAGTTATTACAAAAGTGGTATAACATTTGTTTATATATTTTCCAAAAATAATAAATGTTTTTACCAATTAATTTGTTTTCAAAAAACAAATTAAATCAATTGTAATGACCTTGAGTGTTCCACACTCCAAAGTCAAAAGTCCATCACAAGTCCATCAAGTCACATCTACTTTAATAAAGTGACATGTTGTCATGTCACATCACTCAAAGTGACAAGTGATTTGACGCTTGATGCGACTAATGATTTGACGCTTGATGTGACTTGCGACGCCGCACTCGAATTCGAAATATGAATGCGCTCGTAATCACAATCGGGCTCGGGTTCTCTAATTCCAAATTAACGATTTTTCCGTCGCGTCGTAATTAAATGATTACGCCTAGCGAATTCACTATTCACGTCGCGAATTAAAATCTAATTTTAATTCCGCGTCGAAATCTAATTTCATTTAATATATCGAATATATTAATTTACCGATTAATTCCAAATTAATCGTTATCTCTCTCTAGACGATATTTTATCCTAGATAAAATATCTCCGTAATTAATCCTAGATTAAATTTCTCTCTCTTCTATATAATCCCAGATTATTCAAGAGTGCGAGTTATGCGTCATCGGTGGATTATCGGGAAGCGACCCATGAGATCCCCGGATAAGTTGGCAGTAAATACGGTCGTCGGAGTATCCGAATCACGTACGTACCAAGTACTACGTTCTACCGATTTACGAGACAAGGTCGACTCCTAGCAAAGCACCAAGTCTTCCCAATTCTCCGGACATATTCTTATAAGAATATTTAAGATCTATATCAGGCGTAGTCTACTAAGTATTGTGTATATCGGCCCAGTATCGGATAGTCACGTGCTAGGGCTGGGGCTGGATAAGTGTCTACCCCGTCCGAAGCACATATCGGATGTCTGGTAACTAGTCTCTATAATCGGATATGCATGACCTAGTCATAATATCCCGCTGGTTGCGCAACACTTAAGAGCACTAATACCGTATCCTGCGTGACATCATCTCCACTATGACTGGAGTGATACTTCCGTCTTGATATCACGCCCAATACTCTACGATTCTCAATATACCCAAAATCGGCGTACCAGAACCGTTTAAAGTCCCTGACGACCTCAATCAAAGTATATTGATTGTCGTAAGCATTAACGGTGCAAGTCTCAGGTTAAGACCAAATACACCTACCCTGATGTCGGCCTCCCATAGACACATAGTCATAATACCAATGGGATTCCGAGGGGTCTATCCAGAGCGAACTAATCATAGGGACCTCTCTTCATTATATATCTATGGTGATCTAATCACAAATGAAGAGAGTGCAATTTCCTTGTCACATAGTTCATTTGTTACAACAACACAATGATCTGTACAAATAGTGACGCTATGGGTCATTTTGTCCAACAATCTCACCTCATATAGATATTAATCTTATTGAGGAAGACGAGCCGACTATGTATGAGGAAGCCATACAAGGTATCGACTCCGGTTTATGGAAAGATGCCATGAATTTTGAAATGGATTCCATCTACACAACCAAGTTTGGACACTGGTTGATGCACCAGAAGGCGTAAAGCCTATTGGTTGCAAATGGGTCTTCAATAGAAAAACCGACATGGATGGCAACATACAAACTTACAAAGCTAGGCTTGTAGCAAAAGGGTATCGTCAACGACATGGTGTCAATTACGACGAAACGTTTTCACCCGTTGCCATGATTAAATCCATTCGGATAATGCTTGCTATTGATATATATTTCGATTACGAGATATGGCAGATGGATGTCAAAACCGATTTCCTTCACTGAAACCTTTTGGGGGATGTTTATATGCAACAGCCTGACGGTTTTGTCGTAACAAGACTTGCAAACAAGGTTTGTAAGTTAAGTCGATCCATTTATGGATTGAAGCAAGCATCGCGTTCTTGGAACCAATGTTTTGATGAGATCATAAAAGAATATGATTTCGTTCAAAATGAGGATGATCCTTGTGTATATAAGAAGGTTAGTGGGAGCACACTGACATTTATTGTCCTTTACGTTGATGATGTATTGCTTATTGGCAATGACATTCCCATGTTAACATCGGTGAAAGCTTGGTTTTCATTAAAATTCTCCATGAAGGATCTGGGAGAATCAGCCTTTATTCTAGGAATAAAGATCTACTGGGATAGATCTAGAAAACTGCTTGGACTCTCCCAGAGCACGTACATTGACAAAGTGTTGAAGAGATTCAACATGGATCAATCCAAGAGGGGTCTGTTGCCAGTGTCATATGGCGTCACTCTATCTAAGGACATGTGTCCTAAAACTTAAGATGAGAGAGACGACATGAGTCGGATATCATTCGCCTCGGCAGTCGGATCGATCATGTATGCCAAGATATGTACGCGACATGATGTCTCATATACTTTGAGCATGTGTGGTCGCTATCAGGCTGATCCAGGTGATAGTCACTGGATGGCGGTTAAGAATATCCTAAAGTATCTTAGAGGAACTAATGATGCTTTCTTAATCTATGGAGATGGAGAACTTGAGGTAACTGGGTTTACCGAAGCAAGTTTCCAAACCGATAAAGACGACTGCAAGTCACAATCCGGGTAGATATTTTGTTTGAATAACGGAGCAGTAAGCTGGAAATCTTCCAAGCAAGAGACTTTTGCCGATTCAACAATAGAAGCGGAGTATATTGCTGCAGCTGAAGCAGCAAAAGAGGCAGTTTGGATCCGTAAAATCCTAATTGGATTAGGAGTAGTTCCGTTAGCAGCTGAACCCGTTCCATTGTATTGTGACAATAACAGGGCTATAGCACAGGCTAAGGAACCACGGTCTCATCAACGATCCAAGTACGTTCTTTGACGTTTCCATCTGATTCGTGAGATCATACATCGTGGCGATGTGAAGATCGAGAAGGTCGCATCAGAGGACAACATTGCAGATCCGCTGACGAAAGCTATTCATCAGCAAAAGTTTGAGCGACATGTACATAGTTCAGGTATTAGATGCTTGAGTGACTTGCTATAGGCCAAGTGTGAGATTGTTAGACAATTATGACCTATAGCGTCACTATTTGTAAAATACATTGTGGTTTTTGTACAATTTAATTATGTAGCAATGAATTTGCATTTTATCATTTTGTAATTTGATTACTTGAATATATAAAATGATAAAAGTCCCTGTGATTAGTTCCGGATTATAAGATATGAGACAATATCAATCCATAAGGTTTAATCATTAAATATCCATAGTCATAGTATTATCGAGACTGGACATCGATAATGCGGAATAGACTAGTATCGCACTTGTGCGTGTTATGGAAGCGTAACGACATAGTTCTCATATATTTAAGTATTAGATACTTATGCAAGTGTGATAGGAGGTTGTGTTTACCGATGGTACAGAAACAGCTTCGCTCTGGATAGACCCCGCAGAATCCCAATGGTAGTATGACTATGTGTCTATGGGAGTCCGCATCAGGGTAGGTGTATTTGGTCTTAACCTGAGACTTACATCGCTAGTACTTGCGGCAATCAATACACTTTGGTTTTGGTCGTCCAGGACTTTAACATTTTCTGTGTACGCCTCTTCTGGGTTTATTGAGAATCATAGTATATTGGGTGTGATGTGAAGATGGATGTATCACTTCAGTCTTATGGAGATGATGACCACGCAGGGATACATAACTGGTACTCTAAAAAGGTTGCAACCATCGGGATAATATGACAAGGTCATGATTATCCGATTTAAAGAGACTAGTTGCTAGTAATCTGATATATGCTTCATACGGGGCAGACATTATTCCAGCCCAAGGCCTTGCATGTGACATCCAATACTGGATCGCAATACGCAATACTACGTATACTACGCCTGATATAGATTATATATTCCATTAAGAATATTTCTGAAGAATTGGGTAGGCACGGTGTTTTGCTAGAAGCCAACCATGTCTCGTAAATCGGTATAAATGTAGTACGAGGTACGTACGTGTTCGGATAGTCCGACGACCGGATTTACTGCCAACATATCCATAGATCTCTTGGGTCGCTTCTCGAAGATTCACCGATGACGTATGATTCGAGCATAATTAATCTGGGATTAATTACGGAGATATTTTATATAGAATAAAATACTATTTGAAGAGAGAAAACGATTAATTTGGAATTAATCGATAAAATAATATATTCGATATATTAAACGAAATTAGATTTCGACGCGGAATTAAAATTAGATTTTAATTTGGGCAAACGAGTTAATTTAGAATTAATTCGCTAGAGATGTGAATAGTAATTTTGCTTGGCAAAATTATTTAATTAAATTAGATTTAATTACGTCGCAACATAAAAGCTTGTTAATTCGGAATTAGTGAACCCGAGCCCGGGAGTGTTTGCAGGCCCACTAGCATTTTGAATCAAGTGGGGCCCACAAGTCACATCATGTCACATCACTTGTCAACCTTTTACCTTTTTGGTGATGGAATGATGGTGGAGTGCTTAACAATCAAACTTGATGGCTTGTGTAAGACTTTTACCGAAACTTTGGTAAATCATTTTATTTGATTTTTGAAATCAAAACCAAGTCACACATTTTTCATTTCCATCTCTCTCACTCTCGGTTTTTTGAAAAAAAAAACACTCTCTCCATTTTCTTGCTCTTGACTGAAACTAGGAGGAAGAAATAAGAAGATTTGTTGAAAATCATCTAAGGCTAGTACCAACAAGGAATCATACAAAGGTGATAGGGAAACAAATCTAAGAGCTTGGAATCCTCTCAAAGCTTTGAGCTTGTTCATCTTCAACAAATTGGGACCTTGGCCGAAATCTTGGAGGGCTTCTACAAGGAGAAAAGTTTTGTTATCAACACTTCCATAATCCGTTCATTGTAAGTATGATTCCGTATTACTTCTTTAATGTATTCATTCATTTTCATTGCTTAAATTGATCTTGGGACAATAATAGAAACCAACACATTGGCCACTAGCCTAGCCTTGAAGGTTTGTACCTTCCCATCTGCTCCCCTATTTCTTTTGTAGATCCACTTGTAACCTATGGGTTTTACCGCATCAGGTTGGTCTATAAATTCCCAGACTGAGTTAGAGTACATAGACTCCATCTCGAGATTCATGGCTTTTAGTCATTCCTCTTTATCAGAATCATCCATTACAGTACGTTAGTTCAATGGATCATCTACACCATCACTAGAAGCGACAACTTGTGCCTCTCTAACTCCTAAATGGTGATCAGGTTGTCGTAAACCCTCCCACTACGTCAAGATGGTAGATCATTCCGACAAACTTGCATATGACACTTAGATGTCAAAAGTGTTATGTGTTTTTTAACAATTTTTGATGATAGTGCATTGGTCGAACAAATAAGTAACTCCTTAAGTAACACCTTAATATGAGGTTTGAAAACCCTCATATAGTTCTCATATAGAAACATAGCATTTATCGACACAAATATTTGTTATTTTCAGGACTATAAAAGAATCCATCCCAAGTTTATTTATGATAGCCTACAAATAGGCACACATGTGAAAGAGGCTCCAATTTAGTAGTCTTATTCTTCAGCACATGCGCTGGACACCCCCATATACTGAAATTTCATAAACTAGTTTTACGACCACTCCATAATTTTAAGGGAGTCGTAGGAATAGACTTAAATGGATTTTTATTTAGGATATACATTGTAGTTCGCAATGCATACCCACAAAACGAACTAGGAAGTGAACTATAACTAAACATAGATCTTATCATGTCTACTATGGTAAGATTTCGCGTCTCTGTAATACCATTGTGCTGTGGAGTTCCAAGTGTTGTAAGCTGAGATACTATCCCATGCTGAACTAGTAATTCCTCTGAATCTCTATCAAGTTATTCCCCTCTATGATCTGATCGTAGAGTTTTAATCGTCTTACCTAATTGGTTCTCAACCTCAGCACGATACTCTTTGAACTTTTCAAAAGTATCTGACTTGTGCTGCATTAAGTAAACATACCCATATCTAGAATAATCATCAATAAATATGATGAAATATTCATAACCACCTCGGGCTCTTACATTCATCTGTCTGCAAACGGCGGAATGTATTAACTAAACTGGTTGATTAGCTTTTATACCTTTTCCAGTAAAAGGTCTTTTGGTCATCTTTCTTTCTAGACAGGATTTGCAGACTGGTAAAGTTCCCAACTTTAACTGATTTAAAGCTCCATTCCTTATCAACATATCTATCCGGTCAAGTCTAATATGACCAAGTCTAAGATGCCATAAATATGTGTCTTCTTGAGAAGTCTTTTGTCATTTTGTTTTAGGTTTTTCCACCTTAAATATTTCAGTGTTGAGTAGTGACCTATGTGTTAACAATCTTAACACATATAAATTATTTCTGAGTTTCCTGTGCATTTGGTTAATCCATTTCTATAAACAATAACAAAATTACTATTAAAAGAAACCGAGAAACCATCATCTAAAACTTTGGAAACAGAAATCAAATTCCTGTGAAAACCAGGAATAAATAACACATTGTCCAAATTTAAATAACTATTATTTAAAAAAAATAAACTGAAAACTCCCACTTCTTTTTTTGAAACGGAATCCCATGTCCCAACCCTCTTGGTGTAGTCATCTTCTGCAAGGTCTCTCCATGAATGAAGCAGCTGCAAAGAAGAACAAACATGGTTAGTGGCTTCAGAAACAACAATCAATGAGGACTTATTGCTGGACAATTATGACCCATAGCATCACTATTTGTACAGAACATGGTGTTGTTATTCAAATTAACTATATGATAAAGGAAATTTCTCTTTTATCATTTGTAATTGGTTTACCGAGATACGAAAATGATAAAAATCCATATGATTAGTACTGGATTAATAAGATATGAGACAATATTAATCCACTAAGTTTTAATCATTTAATATCCATAATCTGGGAATTAATTATCAAGAGAGAGAATTAATTTGGGATTAATTACGTTGAGAATTTATCTGGGATTAAATTCGTCGAGAAGAGAGAACGTGATTAATGTAGAACGCGATTAAATTCGTCGAGAAGAGAGAACGCGATTAAATTAGATTTTACTATTTAATTTATTTAATTGGGCTAAAATAATATATTGGATATATTAATTGAAATTAGATTTCAATATGGAATTAAAATTGGATTTTAATTCAAGCGAACGAATTAATTTGGAATTAATTCACGAGCGACTTCAGTAATAATTTTGGTAGGCATTATTGTTTAATTATATTAGATTTAATTACGTTGCGATGAAAAATTCGTTTAATCAGTTTAAACGAAACCGAGCTCGAAATGTGTTAAGAAAACCACTTGAATTTTGAATTTAAAGTGGGTCCCACCAACTTACATCACTAGTCACTTTTGTGATGGACATCTTGTCACTTTTTGTTGATGGAAGTGGTTAAGTGTAATTAAGTTCTATTGTTAAGTATTTAATATTAATTATAGTTTATTTTATGTTTTGTTATTAGGAAGCAATGGAACGTGAATCTTGGAGCAATTGTATGTGTTTCGGGACCTTACGGACGCAGAAGAAGCACGCGGGAAGAGTAGAAATACAGAATCGGAAAAACTAGAAAAACCAACTGGCATTGCAACGCCCACTTTCTGGCACCACCGTGCCCCTTAACATTGCCTACATACAAAGTACCGGAGAGTTGGGCGCTGCAACACCACTTTCTGGCACCCCAGTAAAGTTCCAGAAACTTAATTCGGTCATGTTTTACAAGCATAAGGACTACGAGACTTCCCTATATATACCCAAGCTCGTCCAAAACCCTAGAAGGAGGAAGAAACACACAACAAAGAGCTAAAAACACATATTTGAGAGAGAAGAACGAGAACGGTTCAGGCCAGACAAGATGTCGCTCTGATCTCTTCTGGCTATGTTTCTTTCTTCTATGGAGAACTAATTGTTGGATAATATGACCCATAGCATCACTATTTGCACATATCATTGTGTTGTTGTAGCAAATTAACTATGTAACAAGGAAATTGCACTCTCGTCATTTGTGATTAGATCACCATAGATATATAAATGAAGAGAGGTCCCTATGATTAGTTCCTGGATTGAGATGATATGAGACAGTATCAGTCCACGAAGGATTAATCATTAAATATCCCTAGCCGTAGTATTATCGAGACTGGACATCGATAATGCGGAATAGGCTAGTATTGCACTTGTGCGCGTGTGAGGGCACAACGACATAGTTCTCATATATATAAGTATTGGATACTTGTGCAAGTGCGATAGGAGGTCGTGTTTCACCGATGGTACGGGAAACAGCTTCGCTCTGGATAGACCCTTCGGAATCCCATTGGTATTATGACTAGGTGTCTATGGGAGGCCGAAATCAAGGTAGGTGTGTATAGTCTTAACCTGAGACTTGCATCGCTAATACTTACGACAATCGGTAAACTTTGGTTTTGGTGGTTGGGGGACTTTAAACGGGTTCTGTGTACACCACTTCTGGGTTTATCAGAGAGTCGTAGTGTATTGGATGTGATGTCAAGACGGAAGTGTCACTCCAGTCATAGTGGAGATGATGTCACGCAGGATACGGTATTAGTGCTCTTAAGTGATGCGCATCCAATCGTGATATTATGACCAGGTCATGAATATCCGATTATAGAGACTAGTTACCAGACATCCGATATATGTTTCGGACGGGGCAGACACTTATCCAGCCCCAGCCCTAGCACGTGATTATCCGATACTGGGCCGATACGCACAATACAATCGTATACTACGCTTGATACATATCTAAATATTTTTAATAGGATATGTCCGGAGAATTGGGTAGACTTGGTGCTTTGCTAGGAGTCGACCTTGTCTCGTAAATCGGTAGAACGTAGTACTTGGTACGTACGTGATTCGGATACTCCGACGACCGTATTTACTGCCAACTTATCCGGAGATCTCATGGGTCGCTTCCCGATAATCCACCGATGACGCACAACTTGCACTCTTGAATAATCTGGGATTATACAGAAGAGAGAGAAAATTAATCTAGGATTAATTACGGAGATATTTTATCTAGGATAAAATATCGTCTAGAGAGAGATAACGATTAATTTGGAATTAATCGATTGAATTATTATATTCGATATAATAATCGAAATTAGATTTCGACGCGGAATTAAAATTAGATTTTAAATCGGGCAAACGAGTTAATTTAGAATTAATTCGTTAGCGACGTAAATAATAATTTCGCTAGCCGCAATTATTCGATTTAATTAACGTCGCGACGTAAGCTCGGTATTTCGGAAATATCGAACCCGAACGCGTGAGTGCACGTGGGCCCACTTTCATTTGGAAACGTGTGGGGCCCACATGACACATGTCATATTATGCATTATTTAATTCTAATGCATTGCATGTAGATAGTGTACAATGCACTCTATGGTTTTGCATGGAAATTGAGTGTTTGACACTCTAAGCCATTGCATGATTTGTGTCATAGGTTTTTTATTAATTTAATAAATATTATGGCATAAATATAAATTAATTTTTTGGTAACAAAAATTAATTACACAATACAATTTTATCTCTCTCAAAATGCTCTCTTCTCTCACGCCCAAACTGAAACAAGTTACTGGTTTGGAACCAATTTTTGCGTGAACATAGGGAAGCAAGGGTTGGGTTTTCATGGTGAAAACCGCAAGTGCTAGCACACTACGAGTCTTGCGAAGGTGGTAGGGAGGTTCCCCCATGAGCCGGGATCCATCGGACGAAGCTCGGAGCTCCGTTTCTTCACTCAAATTTCTGTTTTGCAGGGCAGTGGGCTGCTGCAGTGGGCGCACCAAGGCAGTGAGTTTCTTGGTTCGATTCATCTCCAAATCGACTCAACCGATCAATGTGAGTATTTCGCTACCTCCGTTGATGTATTCACGCATGTTTTCATGTCTTGATTTGATCTTGGGACCTTAGAATATACCAACACTAATCTCCTAGGCAAGGATATGGATGAACTCTTATATTCATGCTGTTGATTTTTGAACACGCTCATTTTATTTTACTCGTCATATTAATCAAAAGTATTAGTCGGACTAATATTTTATGTTGTTTTAAAAATATATATAGTTGGACTATATACAAACTCATTCAATATATAATTGATTTTTAATTGGATTATAGTAATCAATATAATTGAATTAAATGATAGTTGATTTTATAATGGGATTATAGTAATCAATATTAAAATTATAGTTGATTAAATAATTGGATTATTGTAATCATTATAATAAATAGTACCTTAATAATTTGATTAAATAGTTGGACTATTAAATCAAGTAAAGAAAAGAATTGAAAGTTGAATATTTAAAATATATAATCCTTGGATTAAATGTTTTAAATGATTTAATTTTCTATTGGGAATTAATAATAGGTTAATTTATTTGATAAAATAACTTATTATTACTAAGCCCATAATTAAGCAAATAGTAGAGCATAAAGTCTTTGGAAGATTTATGTGATGATGACTTTAGTGCTTAATTAATATACTTACAATAAATCTATCTTTAGATTTAAAAGTATTAAAATTGCAATTAATAATTCTTGGAGAATTAATTGACTATTCTAGTGGAGAAAAGTCAAAGTTTGCAATTGGGCATGTAGCACAAGGTGCACATCGTTTCGATATTCCGAAACCCAAGGCTTGGGCAAAGGTTTGTGAAATATTGAAAAGGATAATTGACATATCCCAAAGTGACTACCATTTGGATATGGAAGACACGAAGGAATTAAAGATAGGGCGAGGCTCTAACTTTAAAAATATTTGTCAAAGTTATGTTCACTACTAGTATTGAAATTGAATTTTAAATACTTAGTGTGGTACATAAAATATATGTATTGATGTTCAGAATACGCTATGAGCAGAATACTGACTTCCAGCCGAGATTTCTCTGCGAATCGGAAACGGGACGAAAGTCGCTGTTTCGACCGTAGTAGATACCTAAGTTTAGGAACTACCCTTTGGGTATGTACTTAAATTAGGGATAATGTTATAATGTAACTAGTTTAACTAGAGACATTATCTCTATATCAGTGTTTAATCCATTGCGGATAAAACCTTTATATTCTAGAACACTAAAGTGTTTCAATATATAAAGATGATACTGAGATAAATACATGGATGTAAATAACAGAATTTATATTTTGAATATAAATAAAATCTCAAACATATAAAATGACAAATAAATAGCTCAAATTGATTTGATCAATAGAGACTTATTTGTGGCATTGTTGTCTAGGACACAATTAAAGAAGACTCGTATATCCACACTTTTTAAGAGTGGGTACTAGGACTGATTTGACTATTCAAATAAGGTCTGCGAATCTAGTTTATTAGGTAAGATACCTAAAATACTATTTACTTGGTAATAGTAAAAGGGCCACCGATCTGTTAGCCCTATTCATGATGAATTAAGTGGGCCAATATCTAGCTAGGCTGGATGTGAACATGAATATTTCGTGACCTTAACGGATGTGACATCACGTTGTGGTTATGTGTTTCTTTTGAAGAACACAGATCGGAAACTTTAGAGTTTCGACACGAAGTAGATAAACAGATCGGCTATAGTGTTATTCCGCCACGGTAATACCGTAATGGAAAATACTTAAGCAGTAAGTTTCATACGTACATGAAAGAGTATGGTATTCTTTCAGATGAGGACTCCTCTCGAGACACGTCAGTTAGACGGTGTGTCCGAACTAAAACCGAATTTTGTTGGACATAATAAGGTTTATCACGAGTCGCTCTGAGCTACTTTTTCCTTCTATAGGATATGTATTAACAGTGCAAAACTTATTTAGAATAAGGTTCCATATAAATCTGTTTGACAGATATCATATAGGATATGAACAGGGAAGAAACGAGGTTTCTCATTCCTGATAATTTGGGTATGCCAGGCATAGCGTTTGGATGATACCAAACTAAGGACCCAAATTGGATAAGTGCCAATATAGGTCATCCTAAGGGAAACCTTAAGTATAATACTTATAAATCCCACATGAGAACAATGTAATTGTTGCTCACCATGCGGTTTTCCTGAGAGGAATACCGATATGCAGTGGTCAGTGGGAGGATAGTGATACTCGATGAAAATCGGAGTAATACTGTTCAAGGCACGAAGTCCTTAATGGAACACAAATAGTTCATCTATGATGAAACTATACCATTAATCTTAAAATACACAAGAAACTAGTAGATCGGATATAGTCAGAAAACAACCTAGGGTATGGGTTTCTGATCTCGCCTCATAAAGATGTCAATCTTATGGTGGTGTACCATCCGACTACGGTTATGAGGAAGTGATACGTGGTATCGACTCCCTGTTATGGCAAAGTGCCATGAGTCCGAAATGGATTCCATGTATAACAACTATGTTTGGATACTAGTTGTTGTACCACAAGGCGTTGTGCCTATTGGTACTATAAATGTCTTCAAGTAAGACATACATGGAAGGCAACATACCAACGTGCAAAGCTATGCTTTTGCCGAAAGGTATCGTTATCAACATTAAGTTAATAACGGTTCAACCTTTTACCTGTTGCCATGGTAAATCCATTTTGAAAATGCTTGAAAATAACTGTATATTTCATTTATGAAATGTGCCAGTTATAGATCAAAATCGCTTTCCTGAAAAGGAAACCTTTTGGAGGATGTTTACAACATCCTGACGATTTTGTATAACCGACAAACAAGGTTTGCGGGTTATTCGATCCATGTTTGGATTAATGCAAGCATAAGGTTCTTGGAACTGTCGTTTTGAAAAAAATCATAATGGTTTATGATTTGACTCAAAACGAAATAATTCTTGTGTATATAAGGAGGTTAGTGGGACAGCGCACTGACAGTGAAATTCCCATAAAGCTATTGTTGAAAGCTTGGCTTTCAATAGAAATTCTCCGTAGAATTCTGGGGAGTAACAACCTTTATTCAAGGAATAAAGATCTACTGGGATAGATTTGGAGTTGTTAACACTCTCTGGGAAATTGTACATTTAAAATGTACTTGTATTGGTGTCTCATACGCTTCGAGCATATGGAGTCACAATCGGGTCAATCCAAGTGATAGTCACTGGATTGAAGTTAAGAACATCTGTTAGTATCTCTGAGAACTAAAGATGCTATCTTTTACTATGGAGAAGGAGAACTTGAAGTGACTGGGATCACTGCAGCAAGTTTCCAAACGATTAAATACTGCGGTACTATAAAGTTTGTAGGACGGGACAGTGAGCTGGAAATCTTCCAAGCAAGATAACTGTTGCTGAATAAACAACAAATGCGGATTATTGCTGCAGCTGAGGTAGCAATAGAAGTCTTTTGGATTGAAATAAATCTAATTAGATTAGATATAGTTCTGTTAGCAGCTGAGCTAGGCGTCAGCACAGGCTAAGGAATTAAAGGTCTCATCGACGATCCAGATATATACTTCTATATCATCTGATTCGTTCGGATCATACATCGTGGCGATGTGATGATCGTGTAAATCGCATCAGACGATGACCAATCAAATCCGCTGACGAAAACCTTTCCTCAGCAATTTGAGCGAACCTTACATAGTTCGGGTGTAGGACACTTGAGTGACTCGCTACGTGCCAAGTGGGAGATTGTTGGATAATATGACCCATAGCGTCACTATTTGCACAGATCATTGTGTTGTTGTAGCAAATTAACTATGTAACAAGGAAATTGCACTCTCGTCATTTGTGATTAGATCACCATAGATAATATATGAAGAGAGGTCCCTATGATTAGTTCCTGGATTGAGATGATATGAGACAGTATCAGTCAGTCCACGAAGGATTAATCATTAAATATCCCTAGCCGTAGTATTATCGAGACTGGACATCGATAATGCGGAATAGGCTAGTATTGCACTTGTGCGCGTTGTGAGGGCACAACGGCATAGTTCTCATATATATAAGTATTGGATACTTGTGCAAGTGCGATAGGAGGTCGTGTTTCACCGATGGTACGGGAAACAGCTTCGCTCTGGATAGACCCTTCGGAATCCCATTGGTATTATGACTAGGTGTCTATGGGAGGCCGAAATCAAGGTAGGTGTGTATAGTCTTAACCTGAGACTTGCATCGCTAATACTTACGACAATCAGTAACTTTGGTTTTGGTGGTTGGGGGACTTTAAACGGTTCTGTGTACACCACTTCTGGGTTTATCAGAGAGTCGTAGTGTATTGGATGTGATGTCAAGACGGAAGTGTCACTCCAGTCATAGTGGAGATGATGTCACGCAGGATACGGTATTAGTGCTCTTAAGTGATGCGCATCCAATCGTGATATTATGACCAGGTCATGAATATCCGATTATAGAGACTAGTTACCAGACATCCGATATGTGTTTCGGACGGGGCAGACACTTATCCAGCCCCAGCCCTAGCACGTGATTATCCGATACTGGGCCGATACGCACAATACAATCGTATACTACGCTTGATACAGATCTAAATATTCTTAATAGGATATGTCCGGAGAATTGGGTAGACTTGGTGCTTTGCTAGGAGTCGACCTTGTCTCGTAAATCGGTAGAACGTAGTACTTGGTACGTACGTGATTCGGATACTCCGACGACCGTATTTACTACCAACTTATCCGGAGATCTCATGGGTCGCTTCCCGATAATCCACCGATGACGCACAACTTGCACTCTTGAATAATCTGGGATTATACAGAAGAGAGAGAAAATTAATATAGGATTAATTACGGAGATATTTTATCTAGGATAAAATATCGTCTAGAGAGAGATAACAATTAATTTGGAATTAATCGATTGAATTATATATTCGATATAATAATCGAAATTAGATTTCGACGCAGAATTAAAATTAGATTTAAATCGGGCAAACGATTTAATTTAGAATTAATTCGTTAGCGACGTAAATAATAATTTCGCTAGCCGCAATTATTCGATTTAATTAACGTCGCGACGTAAGCTCGGTATTTCGGAAATATCGAACCCGAACACGTGAGTGCACGTGGGCCCACTTTCATTTGGAAACGTGTGGGGCCCACATGACACATGTCATATTATGCATTATTTAATTCTAATGCATTGCATGTAGATAGTGTACAATGCACTCTATGGTTTTGCATGGAAATTGAGTGTTTGACACTCTAAGCCATTGCATGATTTGTGTCATAGGTTTTTTATTAATTTAATAAATATTATGGCATAAATATAAATTAATTTTTTGGTAACAAAAATTAATTACACAATACAATTTTATCTCTCTCAAAATGCTCTCTTCTCTCTCTCACGCCCAAACTGAAACAAGTTACTGGTTTGGAACCAGTTTTTGCGTGAACATAGGGAAGCAAGGGTTGGGTTTTCATGGTGAAAACCGCAAGTGCTAGCACACTACGAGTCTTGCAAAGGTGGTAGGGAGGTTCCCCCATGAGCCGGGATCCATCGGACGAAGCTCGGAGCTCCGTTTCTTCACTCAAATTTCTGTTTTGCAGGGCAGTGGGCTGCTGCAGTGGGCGCACCAAGGCAGTGAGTTTCTTGGTTCGATTCATCTCTAAATCGACTCAACCGATCAATGTAAGTATTCCGCTACCTCCGTTGATGTATTCACGCATGTTTTCATGTCTTGATTTGATCTTGGGACCTTAGAATATACCAACAATATCTCCTAGGCAAGGATATGGATGAACTCTTATATTCATGCTGTTGATTTTTGAACAATCTTTAACGTTTAATAAAATTGATGTTTTGTTATTCTCTTTTATCTTTTGATTATAACCTAGAGATTGTGTTTTAACAATTTGCATATAGGAATAGTCATGCTTCTTCTATGTGTGATTAGGGTACCCAGTTGTAACTGATATTGTTGTTTTATGAGTTGATCTTCTACTGCAGTATTGTATGTGGGTATATTGTCGATGTTAGATAAGTCATAATGATAGCATAATGTGTTGTTAACATAGAGAAAGCAATTCATCAGTTACCTTAGCATTTAATATGTTTTGAATTGAAATATCTTTCGATTGTTGGTTTGGGATGTGAAACCCATATTTGATTAATAAAAGGAATCAACTACTGAATATAGGGACTTGATACAAGAGGGATTCCCAACACTTTGCTGTTTTTATCTACTGATAACTCTTAAGTATTTTTCATAGTTTATACTCTACATACTAATTAAATCATTTTTCTTAAATTAAGTTATTGGTAACGTTTTCTTTAAGTGAACTAGTTCCTTGTAACCATATCTCTGAGGAATGGACACCCCAACTATACTGCGATAACTGCAAGTACTTTTTGGGCATAATCAGCACTCTATTTGTATATATTAAGAAAAAAAATTTGATTGATTATGATGTGGGCATAGAGCCCTAGAGTGTTGATAGATGATATATGGGTACGAAGCCCTTTAGTGTTGATTTTGATGTACTTTGTGTGGACCTGAGTTCTTTTTTTTGTTGGATGTTTTTCATGTTTCGTTTCATGTTGTACTATGATCCAAGTTGTCTAGTTTTAGAATAGATCATGTCCGTTTTTCTGAAATTAAAACTTATGAAGATGGGCTATGTTGGACAAAATGACACATAGCGTCACTATTTGCACAGATCATTGTGTTGTTGTAGCAAATTAACTATGAGACAAGGAAATTGCACTCTCATCATTTGTGATTAGATCACCATAGATATATATAAATGAAGAGAGGTCCCTATGATTAGTTCCTGGATTGAGAATGATATGAGACAGTATCAATCCCCGAAGGATTAATCATTAAATATCCCTAGCCGGAGTATTATCGAGACTGGACATCGATAATGCGGAATAGGCTAGTATTGCACTTGTGTGCGTTGTGAGGGCACAACGGCATAGTTCTCATATATATAAGTATTGGATACTTTTGCAAGTGCGATAGGAGGTTGTGTTTCACCGATGGTACGGGAAAAACCTTCGCTCTGGATAGACCCTTCGGAATCCCATTGGTATTATGACTATGTGTCTATGGGAGGCCGAAATCAAGGTAGGTGTCTAAAGTCTTAACCTGAGACTTACATCGCTAATACTTACGATAATCGATAGACTTTGGTCTTGGTGGTACAGGGCTTTAACCGGTTCTGCGTACACCACTTCTGGGTTTATCAGAGAGTCATAGTGTATTGGGTGTGATGTCAAGACGTAAGGAAGTAAGGAAAGCACTTCAGTCATAGTGGGAGATGATGTCACGCAGGATACGGTATTAGTGCTCTTAAGTGTTACGCAACCATCGGTATATTATGACTAGGTCATGCATATCCGATTATAGAGACTAGTTACCAGACATCCGACATGTGCTTCGGACGGGGCAGACACTTATCCAGCCCCAGCCCTAGCACGTGACTATCCGATACTGGGCCGATATGCACAATACTACGGTATACTACACTTGATACAGATCTATATTCCTGTAAGAATATTCTCTGGAGAATTGGGTAGGCATGGCGCTTTGCTAGAAGCCAACCTTGTCTTGTAAATCGGTATAAACGTAGTACGAGGTACTTACGTGTTCGGATAGTCCGACGACGTATTTACTGCCAACATATCCGGAGATCTCATGGGTCGGTTCCTGAAGATTCACTGATGACGTATGACTCGCACTTTAATTAATCTGGGATTAATTCGATGAGAGAGAAAATTAATCTGGGATTAATTACGGAGATTTTTATCTGGGATAAAATATAAATTAAAGAGAGAAAATGATTAATTTGGAATTAATCGGTAAATTAATATATTCGATATATTATAACGAAATTAGATTTCGACGCGGAATTGAAATTAGATTTTAATTCGGGCGAATGAATTAATTTAGAATTATTCGTAAGCGATGTGAATAGTGATTTCGCTAGGCGTGATCATTTAATTACGACGCAACGGAAAATTCGTTAATTTGAAATTAGCGAACCCGAGCCCGGGATTGTTTGCGAGCGCATTCGCATTTCGAATTCGAGTGCGCACACAAGTCAAATCAAGCGTCAAATCGCAAGTCACATCAAGCGTCAAATCACATGTCACTTTGAGTGATGTGACATTTGAGTGATTGATGTGAGTTGATGTGAGATGAAAGGAAGCATTAAATGCTTTGCTTTTTTTTAAATTGAAAATGGTAAATGACTTATTTATTTTTGGAAAATATAAAGAACCTTTTACATTTTTTCTTTTTCTAATTCATTCTCTCTCTCTCTTTTTACGGTTTCTTGTGAAAACCCTTTTCCCTCTCTTTTTCGTCTTCTTCTCCTCAATCACGGTTTGGAACCGTTTCATCTTCTCAAAATTTCTGTTTTGACCGAATAAAAGCGAAGCAAGGAAGAAGACTTAGTGCTAGCACACCATGAGTGATACAAAGGTGATAGGGAAGTGAGTTCGTGAGCTTGAAGCTTGAAGCTTGGAGCTTCAATGGTGTCTCCCCATGGCCGAACCATCACCACCGTGCAGCCCCATGTCGACCACCACCGCGCAGCTCAACTGCCGAGCAAGGGAGAGCATTCGCACTCCATCTTCGTTGCATCTCTACCGATCAATGTGAGTTATTCCGCACCTCATTTGATATGTATTCAACTCGTTTATGCATGATTTATGATCCTTGGGACTTGATTGAAACTCAAATATGGTATCTTGAGCCATTTGTGCATAAAACGTTTTAGGGTTCTTGAGCAAAATTTGGGGCTTTTGATTTAAGCATGATTTTGACAAATTGTTTGTTTAAGAAGTTTGTATATGAATAACTTAGAGTTATATGTAATCAATTTGAAGAAAAATTAATTGGATTGATTTTCCCCAATTTGCTTATTGTTGGCCAAAACTTTAATTTGGGTAAACTTGATTTGAGCATGTTTATGAAATTGGATGAATTAGAATGCTTAAATGTTGTTTAATTGATGATTGATTAGATCAATTTGATGAAAAAGTGTTTGGAACAATTTCCCCAATTTTCTTGTGATGGCCGAAAATATGAACCCTAATATTGTCTTGGATTTTTGATTTTTTGTCATTGGATGACTTGCAAATCATTTGGGATGTTGAATTTATGTTTAATTTGGTTAAATGGATTGAATTTGATTTGGGCATAATTTCCCTCTTTGACCGAGACACTTGAAGCATGAAATTGGGTTTGATTTTGATCAAATTATGTTGGACATGATTCATTGATGTTAAGCATGATTAATTGGACAAATTTGATGTTTTGGAAACTTTGATTTGGTAATAATAATGTTAACACTTTAGGTAATTTAATTGGGAAATTTGGAATTTTTGGAATTAAATTATTGGGCCTTAAAATTGGATTTGGGCTTTTAAAGTTGTTATTGGGTTTATTGGACTTTGTTGTACAAAGTTGGTTTAGGCCAAAATTGGTTGGATCCAATTAGGCCCAAAACCGCTTCCAAAAGGCCCAAATGCGACTAATGAACCTTTAACGTTTAATTCGGCCTAATGGGCCTAAATTAATTTATGGGCTTATGGGGTAACTCCCGGATTGGATTTTTGGTTATTCGGTTTGACCCGAGTTGACCAAAAAGTCCACGCCTCAAGAAATTAATAAAGCCCATTAGACTTAATTAAATTAATATGGGATATTAATCGGGCTTTGAGACCCGTAACGATTAAATTGGAATTTAAGTCGTAAGGTATTTAATTTATAATTATAAAGTATATTTAATTTAGAATTAAATAATGAATTAGAATTAAATACGTTTAAATTGGATTTAATATGTAATTTAATTTAATTCGGGAATTCGTACTTAAGTACTTGTTCGCAATACGAGTTTGACTCGAACAAAATCAAATCGTTGTTTGAACATTGGATGATCACTAATTATCAGATAATTAATTTGATTGATTGATTGATAACATGCTTGTATGAATACATGGTTGTGATGTTTGAATAATGTATATCGGATGGATATTAGTCGGGTGGGGCGATTTGGAAATTGTAATAAATTTGATTTATTAATTGGACCTGCGTGTCCAGCCTTATCACCTCCTATTCTTTGTATTCTCTTCTCACCTATTCCCCTCAATGTAAATGAGGTTTCTTTAGAAGTGTAGTGTAACGGGTTAAAGTAATATTGTGCTAGCGGGAGAGAGAAAGTGAGAGATTTGATCTAGGATCAATGTAAAATATCCATCCGCATATCATTATTATTTTATCATATGCGCTTTATTATGTGTTTAGAATGCATGTTTAAGGTGTATGATGATGAGACCTTAACAAAGATAATAAATTGGTTGCCAATTTGCACACGAAAAACCCTCATCAAATATCATGCGTTTTTTCCTTCCATTGAGTGATTCTTGCTCAAGATCCTAGATTGGCAGGGTTGTTGGCCAAAGTCAAGCCCTTGTCCGTCGAAGATGTGTTTGAATCACGAGGCTTTGTTCCATATTGGTGTCTTGTCCAAGTTGTGGTTTGTTGGCCAAAGTCAAGACCACTTCTTGTCCAACGACATTGATTACGAAGCTTCCATGTCAATGGGTCCGCGCTTGACTGGGATCACTAGGTTGTTGTGCCAAAGCCAAGGCCTAGTTGATTCAGAGGAAAAGGTTAGGGTATACATTCGATGTATAGGCATATATAAGATATATGTTTGGGACTTGGATGTCCACCTACTGGATCTAGGAGTTGGATGAGATCCAATTGATCTTCGAGATCTACTAGTTAATTATCATACAATTTGTTGGCCGAAGTCAAGATTGTGTGATATTTAACGGGATTCTAGCCCACTAGGAAACACGGTTTCCCGAGTACTCGACAGAGGGTTAGAGGCTCGCCGAAAAATAGTGGGAGGCAGAATTGAATTTGCAATATTCGTTCAATTACTCGCCATACGCGCTCATTCAAATTATTTCGTCGTATATTAAATGTTAGTTGGACTAATATTTAAATTGTTGTTTAATAAACAGTTGACTGTATTATACTTGATTATATATAATTGGATTATATTAATCAATATATTTGAATTAATTAATTTCAGTTTACAGTTGATTTTATAATTGGATTATAGTAATCAATGTAATTGAGGTTAATTAATTGGATTATTTGATTATATAGTTGGACTATTTAATCATTATAATATATATAGTACCACTAATCGTTGATTAAATAGTTGGACTATTGTAATCAAGATAAAATTGAAAGTTGGATTTTAAAATATAATCTGGGATAAAATATTTAAATGATTTTAATTTTCAAATTGGGAATAAATAATAGGTTACTTTATTTGATAAAATAACTTATTATACCTTAAGCCCAAAATTAAGCAAAATAAGTAGAGCATAAAATCTTTGGAAGATTTATATGATGATGACTTCAGTGCTTAATTTAATATACTTGTCATAAATCTAATTTTAGATTTAAGAAGTATTAAAATTGCAATTTAATTCTTGGAGAATTAATTGACTATTCTAGAGGAGATAAAGTCAAAGTTTGCAATTGGGCATGTAGCACGAGGTGCACATCGTTTCGATATTCTAAAAACCCAAGGCTTGGCCTAAGGTTCCTAAAATATTGAAAAGGATAATTGACATATACCAAAGTGGACTACCATTTGGATATGGAAGACACGAAGGAATTAAAGAAAGGGCAAGGCTCTAACTTTAAAAATATTTGTCAAAGTTATGTTCACTACTAGTATTGAAATTGGATTTTAAATACTTAGTGTGGTACATAAAAATATGTATTGATGTTCAGAATCCGCTATGAGCTGGATACTGACTTCAAGCCGAGATTTCTCTGCGAATCGGAAAACGGGACGAAAGTCGTGTTTCGACCGTAGATACCTAAGTTTAGGAACTACCCTTTGGGTGTACTTAAATTAGGGACTGTTATAATGTAACTAGTTGACTAGAGACATTATCTCTATATCAGGTTTAAATCGTTGCGGATAAAACCTTTATATTATAGAACACTAAGTGATTTATTATATAAAGATGATATTGAGATAAATACATTAGATGTAAATAATAGAATTTATATTTTGAATATAAATAAAATCTCAAACATATAAAATGACAAATAAATAGCTCAAATTGATTTGATCAATAGAGACTTATTTGTGGCATTGTTGTCTAGGACACAATTTAACGAGACTCGTATATCCACACTTTTGAAGATTGGTACTAGGACTGATTTGACTATTCAAATAAGGTCTGCGAATCTAGTTTTATAGGTAACGTACCTAAAATACTATTTACTTGGTAATAGTAAAAAGGGCCACCGATCTGTTAGCCCTATTCATGGTGAGTAAGTGGCCCATGTCTAGCTAGGCTAGATGTAGATATGAATATTTCGTGACCTTAACGGATGTGGCATCACGTTATGGTTATGTGTTTCTTTTGAAGAACACAAATCATAAACTTTTAGAGTTTCGACATGAAATAGACCAACAGATCGGCTATAGTATTATACCGTCACAGTAAGACCGTAATGGAAAATACTTAAGCAATAAGTTTCTTATATACTTGAAAGAGTATAGTATTCTTTCAAATAAGGACTCCTCCCGGAACACGTCAAGTGACGGTGTGTCCGAACGGATTAACCGAATCATGTCAGACATGATAAGGCTAATCAGAGTCGCTCTGAGCTACCATTTCCTTCAAGGATAAGTTTTAACAGGCAATAACTTATTTAGAATAAGGTTCCATATAAATCTGTTTGACAGAGTCATATAGGATATGAACAGGGAAGAAACGAGGTTTCTCATTCTTGATATTTGGGTATGCAGGCATAACGTTTGGATGAAACCAAACTAAGGACCCAAATTGGATAAGTGCCAATATAGGTTATCCTAAGGGAAACCATAAGTATAGTACTTATATATCTCACAAGAGAACAATGTGATTGTTGCTCACCATGCGGTTTTCCTGAGAGGATACCGATATGCAGTGGTCAGTGGGAGGATAGTGATACTCGATGAAAATCGGGAGTAATACTGTTCAAGGCACAAGGTCCGTAATGGAAACAAATAGTTCATCAATGATGAATCTGTACCATTAATCTTCGAATACAAAGAACTGAGTAGATCGGATAGAGTCAGAAAATGACATGGGGTATGGGTTTCTGATCTAAACCTCATAAAGATGTCAATCTTATGAAGGTATATCCACCGACTACGTTTGAGGAAGTGATACGAGGTATAGACTCCCTATTATGGCAAGTGCATGAATCCGAAATGGATTCCATGTATAACAAACATTTTGGATACTAGTTGTTGTACCACAAGGCATTGTGCCTATTGGTACATTAAACATCTTCAAGGAAGACATACATGGAAGGCAACATACCAACGTACAAAGCTGGGCTTTGACGGGAAATGTATCGTTATCAACATTGTGTTAATAACGGTTCAACCTTTTACCTGTTGCCATGGTAAATCCATTTTGAAGATGCTTGTTGATAACGGCATGTTCATTTATGAAAGTGTCAGTTGCAGATCGAAATCGCTTTCCTGAAAAGGAAACCTTTTGGAGGATGCTTACAACATCCTGACGAATTTGTATAACGACAAACAAGGTTTGCGGGTTATTCGATCCATGTTGGATTGAACAAGCATAAAGTTCTTGGAACGACGTTTTGAAATAATCATAATGGTTTATGATTGACTCAAAACGAAATAATTCTTGTGTATATAAGGAGGTTAGTGGGGAGGGCACTGACATGAAATTCCCATAAAGCAATGATGAAAGC
>SKCR01005281.1:0-21474 GCA_019454045.1 Zanthoxylum bungeanum | reverse complement strand
CGGTGGGCAGTACTCCCCGCTCATTCTACCTTTGTTTTGCAGGTTCGCTAGCACCCTCATACTTCAGATTCTCGATTGTGGGCCTCGGGCGAAAACCAGCATCCACATGTATAGTAAGCTAGTAAGCCATTATTCAAACCTTCTATTTTAAATTTAGGATAAAAAATTATGGCAATAAGATGACATGTGCAACAAATATGAAAAAATTGACCCTCCAAATTTGGTTGACATATTTCTTTTAAATCTCAAATTGATGCAGTATTTGTAGATGCATTGTCAAAATCAATTGTTAAAATTTTACCTAATAAATCATATTCATCAAAAATTAATTTAATCATTCTATAAATATTTTGTGCAATAAGTTGCTCATCAAAAACTCTAAATGTAATAATTCATTTTTGCATGTTCCATGATGCATCAATCCAATAACAAGTCGCACCCATGTATGAGTGTGTTTGCCAGTGGTTACTCCAAATATCAGAACAAATAGAAAGACAATCTTTAATATCTTTAAATATTTCATTTAAAATAACTTTACCATCTTTGTATAATTTAAAATTTTGACGTTTTATTGTATTTCTAGTCATTCTACAAGCAGCAGGATTTAAAGTATTTCGAACGTAATTAGTAAAAGTAATTTTTTCACCAAAACTTAAAGAAATATGTGTCATACAAGTAAATTTAGCAAATTCTTCTATATTTTTAGCATCATAATATTTAAATAAATGTAAAGAACTCGTACCTCTACTAGATGGTGCGTACCTGTCCATTTGAGTTTGTGTTGTATCAAGTCCAATTTCATCGGCATGATGTCTATCCAAGTGCTTCTTCATATTTCCATAGCCGCTAGTAAATTTGTAAGATACACCACAATAGTTGCATATTGCTCTTTGACCTTCATTTTCAGTCTCGACTAAATGAAAATGAATTTTGAAAATATCGGAGGATCGAGTCTTAACTTCTCTTCTCCGTGTACCGATACTTTGGTCGCTCTCTAGCATATTGGACATGGTGTTCTCATATGAACTTACTATTTTTTATAAATATTGAATAATGAGATAATTGAGAAATGAGAATGAGAAATTGAAGATGAGAGAATTGTAGAAATTGAGAGAAGTGAGAATTGATGTGTTGAAAAATGAAGAATGAAGAATGACCCATATTTATACATTTTTGAATTATTTTTGTGATACCTAAAATACCCCTAAAACTAGCCATTTTTATTAATGTTATTAAGGGTAATTTAGTAATTTCCCTTAAAAAAAATTTTAATTTTTTAGGGCAGCCAGCCAAACGGCTAGTAGCCATTGGAAGCCAACAGCTAGTAGTCGTTAGGCTTCAACGGTTCCAACCAAAAACGAATGATTCTGGTCCATTTGGTTTGGCTAGGGGCGAACTCTAACCGAACCGAATAATTTCGGTTCCGGTTCCGGTACCGGAACATGTTGGAACCAAAACCGTTGATTTAATATGAGTCATTCTTCATTTTTTCAACACATCAATTCTCAATTCTCGCACTCTCAATTCTCTCATCTTCAGTTTCTCATATTGATTTAATTTTGGAATTCTTCAATATTAACAAAAAAATGATAAGCTCATCTTATAACATCATATCCAATGTGCCAACCTAACGACTTGTTCGACAATGCATCTACAATTACAAGTGGAACGGGAGCTGAAGGATCAACAACAGACATAGATAATGATGATAAGTAAATAATTGTAATGGGGAACTATCTATAAAAATATAATGGAGCTGCTTGAGCTTTAATTTATCTCACCCCTAAATAATAGTAGGCAACTTAAATTCTTAAAAATTTAAGTTTAACCTCTTTTATTTTATTTTTAATTCAATGTAATCTAAATTCAAAATAATAATTTTAAATAAATTTGAAATCTCATTTTTATTTTTTTTAAAAAATAAAAATAAAATTTTAAACTAATAAAAAAAACTGAAACCGTCCGATTCGGTTCCGATTCCTAGTTCCACAAGTGTGGAACCGAGAATCGTTTAGTTCGGTTCTAGTTCAAAACCGCACCGAACCGTTTGGCAGGTCTACATGTATGAATTTCCTCTCCAAAAATAATATGCATTTCCCTTTTAAAAAAACTTGCCATTCATGTACACATTTCCTCTCCAAATTTTTTTCTCTGCATGCCAGTTCCTATCAAAAAGAAAATTCATCTCCATGTACGCATTATTCCCAAAGTAGCGGGACGTGACAAAGTGGAGTAATTGGAGAGTCTGATGAATTTTTTTGAGAGCCTATATATTCAAGGAAGTTGCTTAGAACAAGAGACAACTAAAAATGAACACACAACAACATCTATCTGTTGTGATGAAAACTCACACAATATAGGAGAAATGAGAGAAAACTCTTCTTTATTTCATAAAACAAAGAATTACAAAACTTTTCACAAAACTTTACAAAAAAACTCTCAACACTCTCTTACACTCTATTGTTTCTAATTTTGGGATGCTGAAACTAATGGATTATGGCTCCTTTTATAGTTTCCAAAACGTGTTCTACAGTGTCACACGTTTTGGCAACACGTTTCCAGCTTCATGCCAGCTTCACGCGTTTTCTTGCTGGCTTCTGGCTGTTTCATGCACACTCACACTTGGGTGGAGTCCATCTTGCATGCTACTGAAGTCAACAAATCTCCCCATCGGTGAAGATTTGCCCTAAAATCTGAGCCGACCATCAATCACCCAAACCGGATCCTCAAAAGGATCCACCCCTGGCTGCATCTATATGACTGCCTACGTACCATGAGATGGGATCAAGTCAATCGTAGTTCTCTGTATCTCCATACTTTGACTATATGGAGGGTTTTTTCATCCCGGCTATAACACGACAGATTTCAAGCTTCTATTTTGGTAAAACTTTTGTGAACATATCGGCACCATTGTCGTCGGTGTGAATCTTTCTGAGTTCTAACAGCTTTGAACTCAGGACGTCCCGTATCCAGTGATACCTCACATCAATATGTTTTGACCTCGAGTGAAAAGTAGAATTTTTACCAAGGTAGATAGCACTCTGGCTATCGCAGTACAAAGTGTACGTCTCCTCCTTGAAACCCAATTCATGGACAAATGTCTTCATCTACAATAATTCCTTGCAAGCTTCTATAACTGCAATGAATTCTGCCTCTGTTGTAGAGAGTGCAACACATCTCTGCAACCTTGACTGTCATGCCACAGCTCCCACTGAGAGAGTAATTAGATACCCCGAAGTAGACTTACAGGTATCCACATCACCTGCCATATCTGAATCGGTGTAGCCCATTAACGTGGCTTGTTGCTTCCAAAACATAATCTCATTTTGGATGTGCCTCATAAATACCGCATTATCCATTTGACAGCATTCCAGTGTTCTTTTCCTGGGTTTGACATAAACCGGCTGACCAATCTAACTGCATGTGCTAGGTCTGGCCTTGTGCACACAATGACATACATGAGACTTCCCACTGCTGAGGTGTATGGAACCTGTTTCATTTCCTCATTCTCTGTCTCAGTAGAGGGGCTATATTGTGTACTCAATCTAAAGTGAGTAGCAAGAGGAGTGCTAACCGCTTTAGCATTGTCCATCTGGAATCGTTGAAGTACTTTCTCAATGTACTCCTCTTGTGACAAGTATAATTTCTTAGCTTTCCGATCACGAACGATCCTGATGCCAATAATCTGTTTTGCTGGCCCCAAGTCTTTCATCTCAAAAGACTTACTCAGTTGCTGCTTTAAATCATCAATCCTCGATTGATTCCGGCCAACTATCAACATATCATCTACATATAGCAGTAAGATGATAAAGTCATCGTCATAAAATTTCTGAACGAAAACACAATGGTCTGAAGTAGTCTTCTTGTATCCTTGCTCCCCCATAACTGACTCAAACTTTACGTACCACTGTCTCGGTGCCTGTTTCAAACCATAGAGGTTTTTCCTGAGTCTGCACACATAACCCTTTTTTCCTTTGACTCTGAAGCCTTCTGGTTGCTCCATATAAATTTCTTCTTCTAGATCCCCATGAAGAAATGCGGTATTGACATCCATCTACTCGATCTCCAAGTCGAGACTTGCTGCTAAACTGAGTACCACTCTGATGGATGACATATTCACAACTGGAGATAAGATTTCATCAAAGTCAATGCCTTTCCTCTGATTGAATCCCTTGACAACTAATATGGCTTTGTACCGGGGTTGTGAAGTGTGCTCTTATTGCTTCACTATGTACATCATTTGTTCTTCAAATCCCATTTGCCTTTTGGAAATTTCACCAACTCAAAAGTGTGATTGTCATGCAAAGATTTCATCTCATCTTGCATGGCTTCCTCTCACTTTTCCTTGTTCTCTGTTTCCACAGCCTCCTTATAGGTCTCGGGTTCTCCCCCATCAGTAAGCAGTACATACTCATATGCATAGTATTTCGTTGAAGGTCGCTTTTCTCTGTCAGACCTTCTCTGTGGAACTGTTGGTGTAGCTTCTGGTACTGGTGGTTGATCATGATCATCATCTTTGGGAGCTTCAACATCTGCACCCTCCTGATTGGGAACCTCATCTTCGACATGTGCTGGCACCGGTGTATGAGGTTCTGGATTCACATCAACATTTCTGTATTGTTGGGGCATTGTCTTTATCTCCTTTTCGATATCTTCTATGGTCTGATCTTCAACGAATACAACATCTCGGCTTTTGACAATCTTCTTCTCAATAGGATCATACAGTTTGTAGCCGAAATCATCCAGACCATAGCCAATAAAGACACATTGTCGCGTCTTTGCATCAAGCTTGGATCTCTCATCCTTTGGGATGTGTACAAATGCTTTGCACCCAAAGACATGTAAGTGTTCATATGACACTTCTTTTCATGTCCATACTTGATTAGGAACATTACCTTTTAGTGCGACTGATGGGGACATGTTCAAAACATGTACGGTTATGTTGAGTGCTTCCCCCCAAAATGTCTTCGGTAGCTTGGCTTGTGAGAGCAAGCTTCTGACCCTTTCGCACAAGGTTTTGTTCATCCTCTCAGCTAGGCCATTCAGCTGAGGTGTCTTGGGAGGTGTCATTTGATGTCGGATTCCTTGCATCTTACAGTACTGATCAAACGGACCTCTGTATTCTCCACCATTGTCTGTTCTGATGCACTTCAGTTTCTTGCCGGTTTCTCTCTCTACCAAGGCATAAAACTCATTGAACACTCTCAACATTTGATCTTTCATCTTCAAGGTGTATACCCATATCTTCCTTGAATGATCATTTATGAATGTCACAAAATAAAGTGACCCACCAAGTGTTCTTGTCTGCATCGGACCACATACATCTGAATGTATGAGATCAAGTACCTCTGATTTTCGTTGAGGCAGAGAGCTCTGGAAGGACACTCTGTTCTGCTTTCCAGCTATGCAGTGTTCACACTTCTGTAAGTGTGAGTTCTTCAACCCGGGAAGAATATTCATTTGGCGCAGTACTTCCATCCCCGTTTGACTCATATGACCGAGCTTTTTATGACATAGCTCGGCTGCCTTATTACTATTGACTGTATTTATACTACTATTGGAAAGTCTAGCATGCATCAAATACAGTGTTGAATCTTTCTTACCTCAAGCTATCACCATTGATCCTTTAGTGAGCTTCCAGGTGTCGTCACTAAATGTGCTGCAGAAACCTTCATCATTCAGCTTGCCTGTTGAGATCAGGTTTAACCGGATATCTGGGATGTGCTTGACTCCCTTCAACACTAGCCTCGTTCCGTTATCTGTTTCAAGGTAGATGTCTCCAATACCGACGGCTTTGGACTGGCCGTCATTCCCAATCCTTATAGCACCGTAGTCCCCTGGTGTGTAAGATGAAAAGAAGTCTCTGCGAGATGTGGCGTGTATGGAGGCGCCACTATCTATCACCCAATTGGTCTCATGGCTGGCAAGATTCACAACATTTTCTTCATAGATAATGAAGAATTCTTTGGAGGTTTTATCGGTGGTGGCAGTAGCAACTCTTTCTTGGTTAGAGTCATTATCCATTTTTGTTGTCTCTGGACTGTTCGTTCTTCAATTTGTAGCAATCCATCTTCATATGGCCTTTCTTTTTACAATGATAACATTTTATATCTCTTGTTCTTGATTTACCTCGATTCTTGTCTGATCTACCTGAGCCTCAGCTTTTACTCCTCCCATTTATGTTGTTCTTCTCATTCACTAAAGCTTATGAGGTTGAGGTTGAGGTTGATGTCGTCCATTACATTCTCGTCCTCTTTTCTTCCTCGAAGATTCTGGTCTTTGCCATCTCCAGTGTGACTCTCCCATATGTGGCTGAATTTATCATCATAGATCTGAACGTTTCCCAAGATTCTGGTAACGTATTTAGGAGTATTAAGCCATTTACCTCATCACCGAAGTCTATGCCCAATCCAGACAATTTTTTGATTGTGCCGAGGAAATCATTGATATGGTCAGCCACAGCTATACCTTCGTCGTACTTCAACCCCATCATCTTCTTGATGCAGTACAGCTTGTTGTTGCCAGTCTTTGCTCGAAAAAGCTCCTCCAGCTTTCTCCATAAGACACGTGCATTTGTATCTTCACTGATATGGTTTACGATACTATCGTCGATCCACTGACAAATAGTACTGCATGTCTTCTGGTGAAGATTGTTCCACCTTTCTTCGGACATTGCTTCTGGTTTCTCCTCCAGAAATATCGATCCATCATAATCCTTCACATATAGAAGGTCTTTCATCCTTCCTCTCCATGTGAAATAATTTATGCCAGTCAACAAAATCATTTCGAGAAAGTATAGAGACCTTTCTGCAATTTACTATATTTTTGCTGACGTGGCAGATGTGCTGACGTGTCAGACACGTGGCGCTGACGTGTCACTGACTGGATGACACGTGGACACTGACTGGTCTGATGACGTGGCAGGCTGACTGGGCTGCTGACTGTGCGTGACAGGCTGACATAGCGCTGACTGGACGCTGACGTGGCGCTGACTCAGCGTCGTCTTCCTTCAACTGGGGAGTGCGGCTCGTGGGCGCGCGTGGACTGCTCTCTGCTCGGCGCGTGCGGCGCGTTATTTCAAGTCAAAACTACCCAAACTCCATTATTTCAAGTCACTAACTCACCACAATCACCCAACAATCAAATTACAAATTATTTAAAATTTGGGTTTTGGATTTCTTACCTTTTCTATGCTTGATTCCTTCACCCTCCAAGTCTCCAATGGTTGCCATGATTGTCTTGGCTTCATCCTCCTTCTTTTTATCTTTCTTTTCCTTCTTTTCTTTTTCTTCCTCTTCTCTCCCTCTCCTTCTTCTTTCCTCCTCACGGCATTTCCTCCGTTCGATCGCCGGAAAATACCACCGTGCTCGTCTCGTCGTGAAAAAGCTGATGGTATGCTCAAAATCGATTTTTGACAACTATCGTCGGAACCGATTTTCTGAACCGAAACTCTGTTTTTGAGTTTCGGGATCCCTTCGTGGGACCTTAGCTCTGATACCACTTACTGTGATAAAAACTCACACAATAGAGGATAAATGAGAGAAAACTCTTCTTTATTTCACAAAACAAAGAATTACAAAGCTTTTCACAAAACTGTACAAAAAACTCTCAACACTCTCTTACACTCTATTGTTTCTAATTTTGGGATACTGAAACTAATGGATTATGACTCCTTTTATAGTTGCCAAAACGTGTTTTACAGTGTCACACGTTTTGACAACATGTTTCCAGCTTCATGCCAGCTTCACGCGTTTGCTTGCTGGCTTCTGGCTGTTTCATGCACACTCACACTTGGGTGGAGTCCATCTTGCATGCATGATGAATGCTACGGAAGTCAACACGATCAACAAATCAACACAGCCTATTTCAATTATATTTTTAATATTATAATTTACATTTGAGCTTTCAATTTCCTTTGTAATCACAACCTCTTAATTAAATTACAGTAGCTCTCAATTTCTTCACTACTTGTCTTTATATCATCCTCCTATAATTGAGGATTCATTCATCTGCTATGCCCGCACATAATACTTTTTGGAGCAAAGAGATGTTAAAATATTGATATTAAAAAAAAAAGGACTATTATTGGGTGTTTATGTACGTAGGTTTGAAAGTGTCAAAATATGGCAAAACTATATGAGTTGAGAACATCTTTAAATATACTCGAGAATAAAAACAATAAAAAATAGTAAAACAAAAGGATAATTGATTCCCACAGCCAAAAAACGTATTATAGTATGAAAAATATATTGCCACGTGGCTCAGTAGAGTCCACTGAATTTCCTCATTAGATGCTGCAATAACGGGGCAAATGCATGGTTCCATTGAGAGGAGGGTGTAATTCTTGGTTTTAAGGAACAGAAGAAAGGAGAGAGAGAAAATTAGGGGAGGAAGGAAAGGATACACAAACAACGAAAGAAGATTAAAGAGACATTTTCCTTCTTTCCTATCGATTTATATATATTGATTCTCTTTAATTTTCTTACAGGAAATTATCATTTTCATGATCCAGACGATTCAATGCATGTAATCTACAGTCACATAAAAAGTTCCGGACAGATTTCAGAGCTACCCATTTGAAGCTTGAATCTTTAAAGGTATTTGAAAATAAGTTAAACCCATCACCTACATTGTAATAACTTGTATTTGCGTTCCATATTTTTAATTAATGCAGTCCTAGCTATTTAATTAGTTTCCAAGCTATGTCAAACTTTTTTATTAAATGAGTTCATTAATAAGAATGGAAAACATAATACTATCAATTAATAAGAATTTGTATTACATATGCATTTTAAAAAAAAACAGTTTTCTATATATAATTTGGATGTGTATATGATCTTGTTTCGATGCTTTCTTTCCCTGAGATGATTTTTATATAAATAAATAATAATAATAATAACAGCAATCTTCTTATAGAATTTGATTGTATTTTAATACTTTCTTATGCAGCTAGCCTTGTTTGCCCTTAAAAAGGTGTGGTAATAAGTAAGATACCAGGTGCACTGAAATTAAAAATCCATGGCTCCAAGCAAGCTAAAAAAAGCCATTGGGGCAGTCAAGGACAAGACAAGCATAGGCCTAGCAAAAGTGGGCAGCAGCAACTCACTCTCAGATCTTGAAGTAGCCATCGTGAAGGCAACAAGACACGAGGAATATCCGGCAGACGAAAAGCACATACGTGAAATACTAAGCCTAACTTCCTATTCTCGTGCCTACATTAGTGCATGCGTAAACATAATTTCCAAACGTTTGAACAAGACAAAGAATTGGACAGTGGCTCTAAAGACACTGATCTTGATCCAACGGCTGCTTTCTGACGGAGATCCAGCGTACGAGCAAGAGATTTTTTTCTCAACAAGGCGTGGAACTCGGCTTCTTAACATGTCAGATTTTCGTGACACGTCGCAGTCTAATTCATGGGACTATTCTCCATTTGTACGTACGTATGCGTTGTATCTTGATGAGCTGTTGGAGTTCAGGATGCAAGGCCGCCGTGGGAAGCGTAGCATGTTTGGAATTGATGAAGATGATGATGATGGTGATGATCAAGAGGCAAGCCCAGCACGTGCCAGAGCCACGCCAGTCCGGGACATGAAAATTGAGCATATTTTTTCAAGAACACAACATTTGCAACAGGTCCTTGAGCGCTTTTTAGCTTGCCGGCCAACAGGTTATAATTTTTGGTTAAATTAACAATATATTTAGTGTTATGTTAGCTAGGTGAGCAATGACAGTAATGATATTTTTACAGAAAATTGGGGAAAACACATTGCACAAAAAGACACAAAATATTTTACTACATGTCAAAAAATTAAATTTGTTTTTGTTAGTTTTGTGCAATATATGGAACACTTCATATGCATTCATCATTTTTCGAATAATGATATGGATATTAAGGAGGACAAAATATGAATAAAATCATCATCAAAATAATATGTTTTTTTTTATCACTAGAATAAGGTCATTTGAAAAATGATAAATTATATATATATATATAATAGTGCATGCCAAATTACACATAATTAGAAAAGATAAAATAATTTTTTTCATGTAATTATATATATTTTTTATTTTTTTTTCTTTTAGTATTTGTGTATAATTTGGTGTCACTTATGTGTATATATCATTACTGATGTCATTTAGATGATAATTTTTATCTCAATTTGTCTCCCTAGCAATTTTTTTCTTCTAATAATTAATTAACTCATTTCTGAATTAGAGCAGGTTCAGCGAAGATCAACAGGGTCGTCCTTGTGGCTCTCTATCCAGCAGTGAAAGAAAGTTTCCAGATATATTATGACATAACAGAAATATTGGGCATATTGATCGACCGTTTCATGGAGTTAGATGTTCCAGACTCAGTTAAGGTGTATGAGATCTTTTGTCGTGTCTCAAAGCAGTATGATGAGCTAGATTTGTTCTACGCCTGGTGCAAGACTGTCGGCATTGCACGCTCTTCTGAGTACCCAGAAGTCGAGAAAATCACACAGAAAAAGCTCGAACTCGTTGATGAATTTATACGGGACAAGTCTGCATTGGCACAAAGTAAGAGGAACAAAATTTTTGAATTGAAGAATGAACCCGAACAAGAGCAAGAAGAGAAAGAAGCAGAATCAACTGAAGAAAAAGAAGAAGATTTGAATGAGATGAAGGCTTTACCAGCACCGGAGAAGGATTCCAGCCCAGACCCGCCCCCAGATCAAGAAAAGGTGAAAGAAACTAAAGATACACAGCAAGAGGCTGACCTGCTGAACTTGGGGGAGGACTCAGTGACATCATGCGAGGAGCATGCTGATAAATTGGCTTTAGCATTATTTGACGGCAATGCTCCTGTGGGTCCGACATGGGAAGCCTTTAAAGAAGAAGCTGCAGACTGGGAAACTGCGTTAGTTCAATCAGCAAGCAATTTGGATCATCAGAAGGCAGCACTTGGGGGAGGCTTCGATATGTTATTACTCGATGGCATGTATCAACAAGGTGCTGCTTCAATAGGTAGTGTTTCTGCAAGTGGGAGTGCAAGTAGTGTTGCACTTGGGTCAGCAGGAAGGCCTGCTGCAATGCTGGCACTGCCAGCCCCACCTGCAGGCGCTGCCAGCACTCCATTTGTGGATCCATTTGCAGCATCATGTGCAGTGGCACCGCCACCGTTCGTACAAATGTCGGATATGGAGAAAAAACAGAAGCTTTTGGTGGAAGAGCAGCTAATGTGGCAGCAGTATGCAAGGGATGGGATGCAAGGGCAGGTTGGATTAACAAAGCTGCAACCCAATTCTTAT
The DNA here is from genome assembly GCA_019454045.1 of Zanthoxylum bungeanum. Classification (NCBI taxonomy): domain Eukaryota; kingdom Viridiplantae; phylum Streptophyta; class Magnoliopsida; order Sapindales; family Rutaceae; genus Zanthoxylum; species Zanthoxylum bungeanum. The sequence goes on along the minus strand of SKCR01005281.1, from coordinate 10,198 downwards.
AACATGGGAGGTTACACACACGGTTATTAAACCAATTGAATATTGTCGGGCCGGTTACGTGTTACCACTGACTTGATATGTGTAGTTGTATTAAATATAACTATCATTTATTTGATAGTTTTTTAATATATAATATTGTGATAAAATATTATTGGATTGTTACACAGATGTGACTCCTAGAATTTTTCATTATCAGAAAAACCTTGGAAATGCTGAGTAAATCTAATTACATTTTTTTTTTCATTTCTTTAGATTTACCTGCCTGACTTCTTTATGTATATAATTTAAAAAAGAAAAGGTTAGAAATTAAAAAAATTTCAAGTTCCAAACTAGGCTAGTGTAGTTATGAACTTAAGATTTATAACATGTGAATGCCACTTATTATTGGTAACTTTTCTTTCACGGAAATAAGAGGTATTTGATGTTAAAATAATACTCAGTTCATGCATAAAACTTAGTTTATTCCTTATTAGTTGTTTAGAGTATATGTCCTAAAATCAGTTATGAATGTTATGATTTAAGGCATAATATTTGTAATATAATTTTATTATTTATTAATAAAATATATTTGTTATCTACACATTATTACATCCATATTTTATGTGTATGTCCCGAGACATTATGTCAGATGAATATCGTTAATCTTAAAGACGTTTGCGATTATGAGAGTCAACGATATTTATATATGTCTTAAATTAAGTTCTTGATAAAATGTGATTATTATACAATAATATATCACTTGACCAATATTATTGTGTTTCGCCTAAATTGACATATGATGTTAATAAAATGAATGGTGAGTCTCATATCATAATGACACAAATGACACAAACAATAGATGTTTCATTAGTAGAATGAAATATCGAACACGACCATAGAAGCGTAAGATCACATGGTAGGGTCATTGATCTTCGTAATAATACATTAGTGTCGTCATATCCTCTGATCTGAGATCATATAATGACTTGTGCGATAGAACTTTTGGTTCACTAGTAAATCCTGACTATCCACATTCTTTCACGTCCTTTGAACAGATTATAACATAAAACCTTGAATCTTATTAATAAATGCTAGATGGTAAATTATTCTAAATTTTTACTTGTAGGTATTTTTCAAGCAGTTGTAGGAAAAAGAAATTGCTCAGCCACCAAATACTGGCAGATTATAACATAAAACCCTGAATCTTATTAAGAAATTCGGGACAAAAAATCACTCCGAATAAAAATTTTGATAGGAATTCAAAAATAAATTTTTATCCCATATAGAATATTGGATAAAAAAATCGTTTCCAATCCCAAATTTTGTCCTAAAAAATACTAATTCCGGACCGAAATTTGAAATACCAAACTATTCATGATATTTCGTCCCGATTAAAAAATCAATAGAAATTCGAAACAATCACCCCTTTCAAAAAAAACTGCCGATTGCTATCCCTAAAGAGAACCCTTAGTTGTATAAGTTAGAGAATAGAGATAAAAATTTAATAAATCAAATAATAACCAATAAAAAATTTTAGAAGAGCCTAATTAAGAAGAATATATTTATTTTAAAAGTTAAAATTAAAAAGTTCTAAATTCTACTAGGCTAAAATTAAAAAGAAAAAATCAAAAATCCACCGGAGGCATGATACCCTTTAATCTTAGGGGTCATTCGGCCCGCACTTAATATACAGATCAATTGAAAGCTGCACAAACACGTCTGATGCCACCTTGGAGTCCTGTTTTGACACCAATTTGTCCCATCTTCACTAATGATTCAACAAAATCATCCTCAAAAGATGGACCAAATATTGGGTTGAGGAAACCTAAGTAGGAGTCTATAATGGTCTTGGTAACCAAGTCATCGTTAAGCCTGGAATCAGATTCCAGTACAGCAAAGCCATCCTTGATGTTCTGCAAAATCTGCTTGTCAAATATTCTTTCACTTCCACGATCAATTGGTAATCTTACATTAACGTCTCCGTTCTGGGGGCAAGTTGCTTTCAGATCTGCAAGGAAGCTAGGGTTTATTCCTGGATCGGATCCGCCACCGGGGAAGAAATTGTAAAGCCGCTTCATCATGAAGAAACATGCTGTGGTTCCAATACTATGCGCAGCTGAAATTTCCATTAATTAAACAAGCGGTATTATGAGGAATATCATATATGTGTCACCCATTTCACCATAGTTTCATATTTGAACCAAGACACTCAGTGGGAGCTCCGAGGGAGATAATCACGATCTCTTCCCAATAGTAGAAATAAAAGCATAATGTTTTTATTTTTATCAAGCATCAAATCACATCACCCATTTAATTTGTATGCCAAAAGCTAAGATGAGTAGAAGATCCTGTGGTTTTATTAATTTCAATTACTATAATTGAAATCTTTCTTCCCTCTTTTGTTATTCCTTATCATAAATAGTTAAATTTACAGTAAACAAATTAAGGGTTCTGAAGTAGTCATGATTTGATTGTATTTATCTTGAGCCTTCAATTATTAACAAATTAATCCCCGTAGCTTATGTTTAATCATATTAATGTTGATGTCCACCAACCATATTGTCATCACATTTGCATGAGAGAGAGAGAGAGAGAAAGAGAGAGAGAGAGAGTACCACTAAGAAGTACGAGGTCTTTTTCAGATAGCCCTTTATCCAAAAACTTAGCCTTGAGCTCTTGAATTGAATCACTGACATCAGGCATATCAACTGCCAGCGACACATTTGAAACTTCACCATCTCTTCTCCCAGTTGGAACCTCGTAGCTTGGTCCATTTGCCTGCATTCATCCCCATCAACAAACTAATTAAAAAGACTATTAATTAATCTTTTAATTACTACGTGAATTTTGGGTTTTTGCTAATGTATCCCGATTCGTGATCAATATACTGAAAATGAATTGGGGTACTTAGTGAATTAATGATTGACAAATAATTAATTAAGCACCAATTACCAAAGCAATAGCATCACGAGCGGCCAAGGCCACAATATCTGCACAAGACACAACTCCATGGCATGCATCTTCCAACCGGGACTTGGCTTTCTCTATTACTTCAAATCCTCCAACACCTTGGTGACCAAATGCATGCTTCTCAGCATTTGCACCGTTGTCCATTAGAATTGAGCCATCGCACCCCTAATAATATTAACATTTATTAATGAAAACCCAGCAATAATTTTAATTATATATGAAGGATCAATTTAAAAAAAAAAAAAAAAAAAAAAAAAAAAAACAGACAGACAGCAACAAAACAATCATGGAAATGAAGCCTCAGCAAGACAGCAGCCATGTTGGGATCTGAGGAAACAGCTTCTTGAACTATGCCACTGACAATAGACTCCGCTTCAGGGCATGTCTCAGAATAGAAACCCAATTTCAGCTGCCCATTAGAAAGACCGATTAAAAATGTAAACAACAATGTATAAAATAGGGCCATTGCCATTGATCCTCAGCTTGCGCGAATGGAAGAAGAGAGAAGAGATTAAGGCAGACAACTTTTTTTTTTTTAAAAAAAATTTAATGGAATGAAGGAGATATGATCATATGATATTGCTACTCAGCATTTGCTAAGCTGACAGCTAAAGGGATGAGGGCAATGTGTCAACTGAATTGCATGTACTTTGTCTTCTAGCTATTTATTTCTCTTCTCAAATGCACCTCTGTCATATCCTTTCTTTAATTAACTTCTCTTCAACATCAATTTATTATTTTTTAAAAAAAAAATTAAAGAAAAATGAACAAAACAAATAACAAATAATCAGTTTTAGAAGCCTACCAGTCCTTGCGAATCGAGCGAAAACAGTAGGTTCATTTCACCACTCTTCGTAATTCTTCAAGCTAGTGAATTTATGTGAAGTAATTTGATTCTATCAAAATTGGATTATGGAATAATTAGTTTAACATATATATATTTATTAAATTCTACCTTTGGATATCATTACTGTTATAAATTATTATCAAATTACATGGCTATGGTTACGTCGCCCGCATATTCAACAAAATCAATTGAGCTCACTAACACTCTTCGAATGATAGATTATGAAATAATCACTAATTTATAATGGAACATACTTAAAAAATAATAATAATAATACATGAGATGTTGATTTGCTAGCAACTTCTAGCTAGGGGCTGCAATCCAAACATTGTATTACAAAAGCCCAAAACTACGTATTACAAAATGAGCCTATGGCGACAACTGTTGTGGGTTGTGATCCGGTTGATACCAATGTAATAAATAACCACATTAAACTATTTTCTAAGTATACTTAAAGAGGGCTACTCTTTCCCGTCCGACTAACACTCTCCTCCCTTTATCTCCCCTCAATTTTCCAAAATACATTTTTCTTTTATTAAAAATTCCATTCCTCAATCAACCAAATATATCCAATTATATATATATATAAATAACATATATATTTATTTTATTTTATTAATTAAATTTTTTTTTCTCTTTATATATATATATTCTTTTTTTTTGTTTAATAAATATTACAAATCTCATATTTTTTGTTATTTATTTTGTGTTTATTTATTCATTTAATTTTTTTGATTCTTTTTTAATTTATTTAACACTACTTATGTATTATAAAAATGTAATTTAACCAGATAAAATGTAATTTATAAAATAATTTTTTTGATAACATACTGATTTACGAAAGTAAATATGACAAATAACTTTTAATAAATATATTAGATTTATTAAACAAATAAACTATCACAAAATTTATTTGGTTAAATTATATTTTTTTATACATAAGTAGTATTAATTAAATTAAAATGAATAAAACAAATTAAATGAATAAATAAATACGAAATTTGTAATATTTATTAACAAAAAAATATATATAATTAATAAAATGGCAAAAGGAGTTATAATTAGTATATATTTATTTTTAAATTAATATATATAATATATAGAATTATTGGCAAATGAAGTTATAATAATTGGGGGAATAATTTTTATAAAGGGATAGACATTTTTGGGATTACACATAGAGATCCAATCACCACCTAAGCCACTAATCAAAGCAACCGTCATGGGTTGTAATTTAGGTAGTTTAAACGAGGATTAATCGATGATCGTTATTGGAGCGATTCAGTTTGATCGAAAATTATATATTTAATTTTCTATAAAAAATATTCATTTTTTGATCGATTAATCACAGATTTTTTATTTTTGATTTTTGTCAATTTGTATAAAAACTCATTTTCTTTTTTTTTTCCTCAATTTTTTTTTTTAGAGATTTCACTCATCTCTCTTAAAATTTGTGATTGTTTAACCATTTTCATGATAAATAAATGACTTTTTAGTGATTTTTAGAGAATATAAATAAATGAATTTAATTTTTTTTTTAATTATCGAATTGGCAACTTTACACTTTCCGATTAATTTTAGATTAATCATAAATTACTCAAATCACTCTTGAAGTAATTTGCTACTAATTTCCAATTAAACTATCTCGCTTGTAATATGGAAGATACTAATGTATTAAAGTAAAAGTCTAACCACATTTAACTATTGTCATGGCCTATTCAGAGGATCTCAGCCTATAAGAGAGTGCTTTTTTTATTGCTAGTGGAGAACCAATCACCTTCGAAAACCTTTATTATGTTAGCATTTAGATTGAGTTAAGTTCATGAATTTCAACATAATATTAAAGTCAATCTCATGCATGAGTAGACCCATATTACCTAACCACGTGATACGGACGAGATAAAAGAATGACCTACAAGTGGAGGTGAGTATTGAGAAAAATATCACACATCAACTGAAAAATAATTGTGGTCTATGAATATTAAGGTAGGGGTGGGTAGAGATCAGTTCGGTTCGAGAGTGAACCGAACCGAAAATTGATCGATTTGTAATTGCATAAACCAAATGAAAATTGAAATTTGGAACTGAACCGAACAGTTCGACTCCAATCAATTAACCCCCAAACTGATCGGTTGGGTTCGGTTTTAATCAATTAACTAACAAAATTTAATCAATTAACCCACGATTTGATTCGGTTCACGATTTTACAAATCGATCAGTTCACGGATCCGGTTCACGATTCGAACCGATCTAAATCGAAGTAATTGATTTAACTCAAACATAAACCGAACTGAACCGATATTTTTATTTTGCCCACCCCTATATTAAGGCAACTTGAATTTCAACATTGTATGTTTTATAATGAATGGCATGATTTCTCTAGTTATAGAAAAATGGTTATAAATTTTCAAAGTGTTCCCCTGCAGTTTTGAACACTGTCAGGCAGCTTTGCTGAACTTCAAACGAAGTGAATTTTAAATATGTCACGTCCCTATGAAATACTGAACTTTTTTTTTATATAAAGTCCCATATGTTTCCACTGCAAACATATAAAGCAGAATATATAAGATAGTCGGGCTGTGACGTGAAATGCATAAATAGTTGGGCTATTGAATTATTTAAATCAATAGCTCAAATTGTGAAAATTGAAGTAAAAGAATCCAAGTCAAAATAACATAACCCACTTCACCACAAACTATATAATTTTTATCTCTCAATCGAGAATTAGCAAGACATTATCCTAGTCTTACTATATATGCAAGACACAAATCTTCTTGCAAGGTAATGTCATGGCGAAAATTCAATAAATACCATTGTACGAGCAGAAATCTTCGTATTAGCAAATGGCTAATTTGCACAAGCCGTTAATGAAATTACTTTATAATTTAAAACAAGTAACAGTGATAGAACATGCATTGGATTTGGAACTTTACAGTGAGTTCATCATAGTATATAATGAGACGATGTTGGCAAGACACGGGGTACCCAACCTAAACCAAACCAAACCAAACAAAGCGTGAGGTCGGCTACATGTAATCGAATAGTTTCATATTGTAATATTTTCATGCACCTAAACAACAAAAGTAATTTGTTCGTGTGGATGCATTTTCGAATACACGAGTATATAGACGACCATATAACTTTGCAAGCCTATTATTCACCTAAAAAAGAACATCATTTGTGCACAAAGTTGAGTGGTCTATCTGATCTCAAAGCTGACAGCTCACCTTATTGTAAGAAAATCTTCTCAAGTTGAGGCATTTCCTTTTTGGAGACTCCCAGCCTCATTCCAACAGAAACTAATGTCTCCAGGGACCTGGCACTATTTTGTAGGAGGTCCTCATCTATCTCTATTACATCCTGCAAAAAAAAAAGTTGAGTTGTATGATTTTCAAAGGACCCACTGATATAATTTGTACATAGAAACTGCAGACTGAAGTGATTAAATAGAATACAAAAATCCGTTCCAAAATGACATACATAATACACACACACACAAACCTTTTCAAAGATGCAAATTACTGTGCTCCCGCCAAACGAGAAATATCCAAACTGTAAATTGAAATGAATTAAATGTCAATTAGAAGCAAAGACAAATTTGAGAGAAGCATAACATCAACAGAATTATTTTCGAATTATCTAACCTCATCTCCTTTCTTGACAGAGTCACCTGCGTTCTTCAAAAAAGTGACGCTACCAACCATGGTTGCACCAATTGCTACAAAGGCCACCTGCAACCAGATTGCGATGAGTAAAAGAATACCCATATATCTATCATAAAAATATCATGTTGATTCTCTGTCATTCTGAGGAATAGAAAATAGTAAAACAGGTGCATATTAATGAAGCCAAACAAAAGAGATTCATACAAACTACAACTGCTCGAATTTTACTTCCCCCAAGTCAATCAACTGTATCTTTATGGGTTATACAAAACACAAAATGTTAGAAAGACTATCAAATAAAACAGAATAAGCAAAAGGATTTAACCTGCATAATAAAAACCCACAAAATTAAAATAAGGTTTTAACCTGCATTATGGTAGAAATTTAGAGAAAAATATTTCAAAATTAGAACTGGCATATCAGTCAAAATTGGGGCTTACCGGTCTATTACACTGGCATATCAGTGTCCTAATTTGACGCACACTGGTCTATTACCTGATATTACACTGGCATATCAGTCAAAATTCACTTCGCTTTGATTTTTTCTGGTTCGATTCGATTTTTCAGTTACACTTATTTTTTTTATCAACAATTACAAAAATGTGTTTTTTGACCTGTTAAATTAGTCAAAAATACACACCGGTCTTGCTGTTAGAAGAAATGCCGCGATCCATTTCTCTCATTTCACACCGAATCCTCTCCAAATAAATCAAATAATATCACAAATATAATTATAAAATAACAACATAATGTTATTAGATTTTAAAAAATTTAATAAATTAAACTATTCAATTAGTTCGGTTCGGGTTTTTAGTTAAAAAATTATTCTAATTTGATGTAGTTTGGTTTTCTAATTAAAAAATCTAACAATTATTTTTGAAATTAAAAAATTACCACATCGCTTCGATTTTTCAGTTACAACTATTTTTTATCAACAATTAAAAAAAGTGTTTTCTTGACCTGTTAAATCAGTCAAAAAATCACAGAGAGAAGACGGAAAAAAGCAGAGAATAAGGTAGTAGATTAGGTGATATATAGCTGTAAAAAAAAGTTAGAAGGAGACGGGCAGCAGCAACAGCAGAAGAAAATTTGAAGAAGAAATGTTTTGTTTATATCGTGTGGTAAGTTGTTTTCCTTTTACCTCCATTTCTTTTTACGCTTTGTTTATATAGTGTGGTTTATTCCTCAGATGATTGCCTTCATGTTGGGAGCCATTGTGATGACGTTGCTGTGGAAAGTACGCGGCAGAAGCTTTCCTGTGATGACGTTGCTGTGGAAAGTACGCGGCAGAAGCTTTCCCCGTGCCAACAGCAGCATCACCCTTCCCAATGTCAACAGCAGCAGAAACTCCTCCCATGCCAGCATCAGCAGCAGCCCCCTCCATACCTTAGAGGGGCTGGACATAGCACAACCACCTCCTGCAAGGATACTTGATCCTCGTTTGGTTGTTCATCCGAAGCCAACAAGATATCCAAAGCTAGAACGAATATGCTTGGATGGGAAATTAAATGTTGTTTTTGTAAAAAAATTAAGGTTAGTCACCTTAATTTTTTTAATAAGGGGAATGGAGTATGGTCCAGATTTTGTTTGTGAAAAAATTAAAAAAACACGTGTAAGAAGCCTGAATAATATGTTTTTGTAATTTTTTTTGGGTTTTTGAAGTTTAATCATAATGTAATTGCATGTCCCTCTTCCATGCACCTTATGATTAAACTTCAAAAACCCAAAAAAAATTACAAAATCATATTATTCAGGTTTCTTACACAAGTGTTTTTATAATTTTTTTCACAAATAAAATATGGACCATACTTCATTCCCCTTATTAAAAAAATTAAGGTGACTAACCTTAATTTTTTACAAAAACAACATTTAATTTCCCATCCAAGCATATTCGTTCTAGCTTTGGATATCTTGTTGACTTCGGATGAACAACCAAACGAGGATCAAGTATCCTTGCAGGAGGTGGCTGTGCTATGTCCAGCCCCTCTAAGGTATGGAGGGGGCTGCTGCTGATGCTGGCATGGGAGGAGTTTCTGCTGCTGTTGACATTGGGAAGGGTGATGCTGCTGTTGGCACGGGGAAAGCTTCTGCCGCGTACTTTCCACAGCAACGTCATCACAATGGCTCCCAACATGAAGGCAATCATCTGAGGAATAAACCACACTATATAAACAAAGCGTAAAAAGAAATGGAGGTAAAAGGAAAACAACTTACCACACGATATAAACAAAACATTTCTTCTTCAAATTTTCTTCTGCTGTTGTCTGCCCGTCTCCTTCTAACTTTTTTTTACAGCTATATATCACCTAATCTACTACCTTATTTTCTGCTTTTTTCCGTCTTCTCTCTGTGATTTTTTGACTAATTTAACAGGTCAAGAAAACACTTTTTGTAATTGTTGATAAAAATAATTGTAACTGAAAAATCGAATCGAATCAGAAAAAATCGAAGCGATGTGGTAATTTTTTTTAATTTCAAAAATAATTATTAGATTTTTTAATTAAAAAATCAAACCACATCAAATTAGAATAATTTTTTAACTAAAAACCTGAACCGAACCGAATTAATTGAATAGTTTAATTTTAAAATTTTTTTAAAATCTAATCACATTATGTTATTATTTTATAATTATATTTGTGATATTATTTAATTTATTTGGTATTTAGTGAAGATTAATTTAATGAAATATTTCTAATTATTTACTTTTATTATTATTCTTTTACTTTCATATATTTTA
>SKCR01005280.1:0-26024 GCA_019454045.1 Zanthoxylum bungeanum | reverse complement strand
TATTAACTGTCCTCTTTTTATCATAACATGTTAATTATATATATATATTTAAAGCACAAATTTACCAATTCAAGTTCTCGTCGCATGAGTTGCTTACCTGGCTTCGCAAGCACTCCAAGTCCTAATCAAGTTTGCCAAAACAAATGGCGAAATATTGTTAGAATCGCAACTGGTGAAATTTTCAAATTAACTTTGACAAAATCCCGGATCTTTCAGGGACAACCAAAACACATCTGAATTCAATATTTTCAGTTTCAATAATCTTAAAATATCATTACAAACTATTACAAGCCACTAGTTCACTTAAATTCTCGGTTTACGTATTTTTGGAAAATATTCCGAAAAAATTTCTGCAAACGTTACTAAAGGATCCCGAACCCTCCAAAACTACCCAGATTTATCCAAACATATTCGTAATATTATATAAAAACACATAATTATCATTAAAATCAAAACACGTCACTAAACGTAAAAACCCACATTTACCATAAATTTACATATTATATTGGATCGATCCAACCCGTTCCATTTTCACCTGGATTCTACCAAATACACATATTCGATATACTCATACTCAAACAATTTAATTTATATCAATACGCTACTCTACAAGGCTACTGGATACATCCGAATATTTAACGATAAACTTGAAATTTATGAGTTTTTACCGAGAGGTCTTACCGAGATTTCAAGGGCATATACGGACTCCAAATGATCCCACGAATGTGCTAGAATCGGTGGAATTCCGATCAGAGCTACTGTTCACCATGGATCATTATTCATCTAAATCTTTATCCCTCGTTTCGCATGTAACTGTGCACGAAATGAAAAATCCATAATCGCCAACTTGTAGTACTCTTCGAGAGCTTCGATTTGGTGGGTGGCTTGGGCTGTGAGATGAAGCAACGAACCGCGATTGCGAAACTCATTCATGCGCGTATTCCTCTATTTTTCTAGTCGTCGGCGGCGATTTGTGGCCCCCGCCGGCCACCTTCAGTCGGGGGGTGGCTGGGGGCACCCCCCTGGACGAGCCAACAAACCAAAACGTATTTTTTTAGATGGGAATGGGTCGAGTGAGAGAGTTGTGAGGCTTAAGCATTTTTCGCAATTTCCTGAAACTTAGAGGTATATATAGAAATTATTTCAAAAATTACAATCTGACCCCGCGAAATCGCAATCAGGTCCCTCTCATTGGACTTTCTCGGAAATTCATATTTTTAAGCCCTTCTTATGTAAATTTCGAAAATTGTTCAACACGAAAGTTGTTCGTCTCAGAAAAACGAGTCTGATGGTTCAAAAATCAGCTCAATCGAATTTCGTTTGTAATTTTATAACCGAAACAAAAACTTTGACACGTATAACGTTATAAACAAAAATCGGGTAACCGGTTCCCAGAACCATGCGTTTACCAATGTAACTAAGCTTCACTTTAAAATGTTTTGATCTATATTCCAACACTTAAATCCTTATTTTCGAATACCATCACATTCAAAATCCTTAACTTTAATTCGAAAACCTTTCAACATTATTCCGAAAAATACGGGGTATTACAAACGTTTGGTGTTACACTATACTATATTAAAATTATTTTTTATTTTTATTTTAATATTATAATATTAATGTATTAATATTTTAATATTATAATTTTAATATTTTAAATATGTTAATATTAGTATTTTGATATTTTAATATTAACATTTTAATATTTTAATATTTTAATATTTTAATATTTTAATATTTTAATATTTTAAATATAATATTATAAATTATAATTAAAATATTAAAAATGTTAATACAATACGGAGTGGATGAATTGTCATCAAACATATGATTACACTAGTTAATGTAATGTAAGAAATTTAATGAATTATAATTCAATGCACCAAACACATCCTATAAACATTAGGACTACTGGCAAATCATTGCTCCATGCAACCGAACATCTGGCTGGTCACCAACAGACCTTTTATATTTTAATAGGGGTGAGCAAAATCGGTTTCGGTTCCGGTTCTGTGTGGAACCGGAACCTACCCGGAAAAAATCGGTTCATAATTAAGTGGAACCGGAACCTACCCAATTAAAGACGGTACCCTATTAATCGGTTCCAATTCAATTCCGCGTGGAACCGGAACTACCCAATTAAATAGGGTACCCTATTAATCGGTTCCAATTCGGTTCCGTGTGGAACCGAAACCTACCCAATTAAATATGGTACCCTATTAATCAGTTCCAATTCGGTACCGGTCCAGTTCTGATTTACCCTATTTATTTTTTATTGTCAAATTTTTTATTGTCAAACTTTGAAAATATAATTATTTCTAACACTTGAATATTACATAATATTCTTGACAACTGTCCATACAGAAATAAAACAATAAATAAAACTGCATATTCCATAATATTTTTGACTCAAAACATAATATTCTTATAGGAAGTGTCTAAGTTGAAATTGGTAATTGGGTTATGAAATTGGATTCTTAAAACTGGTTATGAAATTGGGTTTAAATTGTGCTTTAATTTGGGTTATGAAATTGAGTTTTAAAACTGGTTATGAAATTGGGTTTTAATTTGGTTCCGAAATTGGTTCTAAATTCGGTTCCCAAAACATGTTATGGTCTGGTTCCGGTTCCGTCCATGACAGAACCGGAACCAAACCGTTTAAATTCGGTTCTTCCATTTTGAAACCGAAATCAATCTAGTTCCAACCGGTTCCGATTCCAAACCTGAAAAACTGGTCTGGTTTCAACCGGTTCCGGAACCGGTGTTCAAAACTTTTGTATCCCTCTTTCACTCACAAATAAGGATGGCAAAATCCGGACCCGGACCTAGATCTGGAAGCATTTTCATTACCCTGGGTCCAGACCCGGACCCGGGTAAATATACACAGGTCCGGATCCGGATACCCGATTTTTATTTTATTTTATAATTTTTTATTGTATTATTTTATATTTATATTTGTATTTTGTCAATTTTATTATTTTTATTTCAAGTCTTTTATATTTTTTAATTATATTCTATTATATTTTTATTTATATATGCATATTATTTTGTATTTTTTATTATATTCTAATTTATTTATTTTTTCCGGACTCGGGTCTATCTGGGACGGACCCGTGCGATCCCGGATCCGGATCAGAATTCGCTCAGATCCTAATTTATTAAACTCATATCTAGATATTTTAATTACGGACCCCGGATCTTCCAAGTCCGGATAAATTCGACACCCTACTCACAAACTTTTTCGGCTCTTCTATTTTACATGACAAAAATGCCCCTACAGTTTTATTGATGATTTTTGGGACAGTGAAAGGGCATTTACGTCCAACAAAACTAAAGTTAACAATTGGTAACGCTCATCAATATTGCATGTGATTAGATTCCGCCAGGGACACACTCTCATTGATCGATCGCTTACATTTGTACCCATATAAAAATCATAATTTTAAAAATTCATCAGCCCGTATCGAATTGAAATCAGTCATAAATTTGATTCGATAGAATCTTAAAAATCGAAATATTAAAAAATCGGTTAAAATCGATAAAATCAGTGAATCAGATTAACCTATTACTTAAATTTTTTAAACTAAAAGTTTAAAATTTAAAATTTAAAATTTAATTAAAATTATTTATGACGTCATCCGATTTTACTAATTAAAACAGAATAATTTAACGGTTCGAATCAATAACTCATGTAATCTTTTATATCACCGTTCGATTTTTAAAACACTGATAAAAACAGCAATGATATATATCATAAAAATACACATCACATTACATATAAATATTAAGAAATAAAAAAAAATTACTATAAAACAAAAAATATATCTCCGAACCTTTGAAATAAAATGTATTTGTACAAATACAATTGTACCCCTATTCAGCATCTTGTAAAAATTCATTTGCCTACAAACTTACTTGTCGTTTTAATGCTCTTGCCTTCATTGCTGTGATCGATCATGAAAGGATGGATCCTTCACGAAGATTCGAGGAAATTCGAATATTCTTTCTCTTTTATTATTATTATTTTGATCAATCATCATTTTGCAACATAAATAGTTTTTTTCACATATAATTTTAATTTTATTCACTTTTTCACTTGATAAAATAAAAATAATTTACAAATTATTCGTTTCCCGCCTGATAAAAATGGAAAAGTGAATATTATGTGAAAAATGAACGATTTTAAAATTTGATGGGGGCAAAGTGATCGTCTATTTACCAGAAGAAAATGATTATTTATTTATTTATTGTTTGAAATTCTTAAATGCATTTTGATTTTGCAAGGATAATTTTTCCTGTAAAGTTAGTTAATCTAATCGACTATTTTATCTATGCTGAATAAATAAATTCAGCGGAGATTAAAAAGTATTGATTTGTTTGGTTTAAACCATCGGCTAGAAAAGCCCAAAACCAAAAGACGAATACGTTGAGCCGTTGGATTCTTGTAACGTGTGTGTATTTATTAAAAATATAAAATAAAGATTTTTTTTGAAACGTTGTAAATCCTACCACCAACCTATTTGACCCGGACTTAAGCGGAGCAGATAAAATCCATGACTGTCCTAGTTTCTTACAAAAAAATTATCAGACCCGGGCTTAAACGTAATTGGTAAAACCTTTGAATGCTTAGGCTTTTACAAAGAAATGCACATCTTGTACTTGAAAAGCCCAAAACCAAAAGACGAATACGTTGGGCCTTCGGATTCTTGTAACGTGTGTGTATTTATTAATGATGTAAGATAAAAGATTTTTTTTTTTGAAAAGTTGGAAACCTTGCCGCCAAACCACCCGACCCGACCCGACTTAAATGGAGCAGGTAAAACTGATGGTTGCCCCCAGGTTCTTACGAAAAAATCCATCTGACCGGGCTTAAGCGGAACAGGTCAAACCCCCGACTGCCTCAGGCTCTTACAAAGAAATACATCTATTGGACTCGATTTTAGGATCTAACAACGAGATCCCATATCATTTGCTACCAAATTTCTAACATAAAAGAAGCTAACAATAAGATCGTAAAAATAATCATAAAATTATTCAGGATATAAAAAAGACATGGGAGGTAAATTCTAAATTCACTTATTATTTGTCACTTTAAATTTTTATGATGGGGTCTCCACATAAGATTATCAACCATATACTCAATATTTAATAAGTTATTAAAATACATAAATTTTATAATTGTGTTCATTAATCTACCCAAAAATTAAAAAGTGTATTAAATTTGAACATACGATGGAAACGTGCATGTAATAAACATTAGGTATACAAATGATATTGTTGATGGTGTTTTCAGGCACTATGGTATTTAAAACAGCACGACAAGGGTAGAAGGGTAATTCCCTTCTTGGGTGAGATCACTAATACCGACCCGACTCATAAAAAGCCAGCAGTAAGGGCCCGAGCGCTTTACAATAAAAGGCCGACCACATTATAAGTTACAAGATCGACCACAACAGGAGGAGACCGACCACTTGAATTCAAAATGACTGGCACTTATCAGATCGGCGGCAACATTCTCAGTTCAAATGACCATCATAACCGACCTTATGAAGACCGACCATACAGCAAGACATGTCCCGGAAAATGGCACCATATCCTTACGGATAAGAAGACAATCCCACCTTCGTAAGAGATACTGATGAAAACAGTGTCCTAGAAGGGTAAAGGAAAAAGGTAGATTTGATTAAGGAATCTTTGTGGGAACATGAGAATGTTTTCAACTAGGAATCCTTATACTAGAAGGAATCTGATTTCTTCATTATTATAAATAGAAGGGTAGAGCATGTGTAAGGGGCATCATAATCAAGATCAACCTCCTTGTGCTAAAACTTGTAAAGCACAAGAGATACAAGTTTCAGCAATAAAAGAATAGTCTTGTTTGTGTCAGTGGACGTAGGTCGGATAAAAATCCACTGAACCACGTTAAAACTCCTTGTTTGATTGGCGCAATATCTACCTTCTGCTAAGTTTGCCTTTGGTTTCCCCCATAACCAAACAAATTCACTATTGAAGGAGGATTACCTCGGGAGTGATATTCCCATATTACCCTGAGACCAAAATCTGCCGTCAACAGTTGGCGCCGTCTGTGGGGAACCTCAACAATGGCAGAAGGCGGAAATCATCAATCTTCGGGGAGTCCAGCAACAGACTGGATGAAAAAGATGGAAGAAATCATGAAATCCATGATGGATCGGCTGGAGAGAATGGAGGGAACGAACAACGAGAGACCAGACATCGGAACCAGTCGAAGAAGAAGTGAAAAAGCAGAAGGGAAAATGATGATAGACACAAGTGAAGACGATAGACCCAGGAGGAGGGGCCTCTATGGGATAAAATCCGTAGTTGTAGAAAAAGATTCGCAAACAGATGACACGTGTGAAGAAGAAGAAGAAGAATACCATCACCGGATCCCTCCTATGACAGTCTCCGCGACTCCAGAAGAGAAGACAGGGAGCATAGCGAAAGTGTGCGGGAAATTCCAAGGGATGAGGAACGCCGCACCCGGGGCAATAGACACACGGAGGGGCACAGGATACCACATGGCGGCACAAGCAGTGAAATAAAGTCTTGGTTAAAAAAAGAGATGACCAAGTGGGGAGTAGGCCTCAAGACCGATGCAGGGGATGCCCGAGATAGCGAGGAGGAATCTCCTCTCACGGAAGAAATAAATCGGCGAAATTCCCAAGGCGATTCAACATGCCAACCATGGCACCTTACAAAGGCCACTCTGACCCGAAATCCCACATCGAAAGCTTTGTCTTGTTGATGGAAGTCCAGGGAGTGGCAGGAGATGCCATCTGCAAAGTATTCCCCCTAACTTTGGGTGGACCCGCCATCCTATGGTACAGAAGTCTGGCCCCGGGGAGCATCGGAAGCTTTACACAGCTTAAAAGGTCGTTCGTTCGACACTTTAAAGGAGCCTGCGTCCCCAAGAAGACGATTGGAGAATTGAGGCTTATGAAGCAAAGATGACGAGCCCCTAAAAATTTTCATCGAAAGGTATCACAATATGGTACTCGAGGTCGGAGGGTACGAGTCCAAAGAGGCACTGGAAAGTCTAAAGGGAGCCCTAAGGGTCGGAAGACTATGGACTCACCTAAGAATCCAAGACACACCAGATTATGCCACCGCTCTAGAGGTAGCCCAGAAATTTGTCTTGTTAGAAATTGAAGAAAAGATCTCCCGAATGGGGACAGCCGTTCGAGAAAGAACAACAAGAACAGAGGCCCCCCGACGACCGGACAGAGAATTCAAAAATTCAATCCGAAACCCAAAGAATTCAAACCGATACCTCGAAAAGATCAGGAAAGAGGGGTCGCAACCCAAGTAAATCATGTAGTCCGAGAAGAAGCGTACATTCCCCTGAGCAAGCCACCAGGGCAAATCATCATGGAGATACAGGAAAAATGCCTCTTGATAGAACCCGACCTCAGGAGATTCCCCCCGGATAAAAGAAACCAGAAATCTTACTGCATACATCATAATCTGAGGGAACAAATGGAGGACCTAGCCCGAAATGGGTATCTAAATAATTATATCAACCATGAGGCCATGGCTGCCAGACAGAGGGCACGAGGCCGGCAGGTGAACATCATCGCATGAGGGAAAACACTGGCCGGAGACTCTAACAGGTCAATAAAGAACTATAGCCGAGCTCAAGGGGCAGAGGTGCTAGGAACAGAAAGACCCCCGACACTGCAAGGGGGTCGGTCGGTGCCCATAATGTTCACCGACGAGGATGTACGAGGGGTGAGTTTTCCCCATGATGATGCGCTGATAATCAAAGGTACAATCAGCGGCACAGAGGTGGATAGAATCCTGGTAGACCCCGGAAGCGCGGTAGACATAATATTCAAAGAAGCTTTAGAAAGCCTGGGAGTAGAATACGTAACCCTAACTAATGATGGCACCCCCTATATGGTTTTGGAGGCTCAATGGTCATCCCGCTGGGAAGAATACAACTGGCAACAACCATCGGAACTCACCCCAGAACCCGGACAGTCATGAAAAACTTCACCGTGGTGGACTGCCTTAGCAGTTACCAAGTCATTGTCGGCCGGCCTTTTATGATGAAAACAAAGGCTGCGATGTCCTGTTACTACTTGAAACTGAAATTTCCTACTCGGGAAGGGATCAGAATCATATGCGGAAGTCAGAAGATAGCCCGTAGTTGCTTCGCCACTCTCTCACGAGAAACCCTCTGCATCGAAGGAAGCACCAGGAAGAGGCAAAGGGGGGAAACAAGGAAAATCCAAGGAAGGACCCGGGTCCGCGCCCGGACAAAGTTGCCCGGCTAGAGGCAGCCGAAGAATTAGAAGAAGTCAACATGTTCGGACCGAATAAAAGCATAAAGATAGGGGGAACTTGGACGAAATCCTAAAAAAGGACCTGCTGGAATGCCTACGGAAGTACCCCGACATCTTCGCATGGGGACACAATGATATGCCCGGGATTGATCCAAAGTTCATCAGTCACCGCTTGGCAGTAAACCCGACACACAAACCAGTTAAACAGAAAAGAAGAATCTTTAACCAAGAACGGTGCAGAGCAGTGGCGTCCGAAGTGGAAAAACTGTTAAAAGCAGGCTTCATCAGAGAAGTCAAGTACCCAGAATGGGTTTCGAACGTGGTATTGGTAAGGAAAGCAAACGGGAGGTGGAGGATGTGCGTGGACTTCACCGACCTCAACAAGGCGTGCCCGAAGGACAGCTTCCCATTGCCAAACATAGATCAGCTGGTAGATACGACAGCCTGCAAGGGACTGCTGAGCTTTATGGACGCCTTCTCAGGATACAACCAGGTCAAGATGCACCCTGCTGACGAGGAGAAAACAACTTTTGTCACCGATCATGGACTTTACTGTTATAAAGTAATGCCCTTCGGATTAAAAGACGCAGGAGCCACCTTTCAGAGACTGGTCAACAAGATTTTCAAACCACTCATCGGCACGACAATGCTGGTGTATGTTGTCGACATGATAACAATGTCTGAGGCGTCAGGGTGTCACGTGACCGACCTGAAGAAAACCTTTGAGTTATTGAGGAAATACCATTTAAAACTCAACCCAGAAAAGTGTGCCTTCGGGGTGGCCTCCGGGAAGTTTTTAGGCTACATGGTGAGCTCCAGGGGCATAGAAGCAAACCCGCAAAAGATACCAGCCGTACTGGACTTGAAATCTCCCAGGACGGTGAAAGAAGTTCAAAGTCTAACCGGCAGGCTAGCCGCGCTTAACCGATTCATCTCCCGAGCAACCGACAAATGCCACCCTTTCTTCAAAGCCATCAAGAAAGCCCAAAAGGGGATCGACTGGACTGCGGAGTGCGAGGAGGCCTTCCAACAACTGAAACAATATCTAGCACAGCCCCCGCTCCTAGCAAAACCTCTCCCAGGAGAGACATTATACTTGTACTTGGCTGTTTCAAAACACGCAGTAAGTTCGGTGCTGGTGCAAGAGGCCGACCGAATCCAAAGACCAGTATACTATGTCAGCAAAGCCCTGTTGGACACAGAAACCCGGTATCCCGTACATGAACTAGTCGCCCTATCTTTGATCACCGCAGCTCGGAAATTGCGGCCTTACTTCCAAGCCCACCCTATCAAAGTTTACACCGACCACCCATTGCGACAGATCTTACAAAAACCAGAGGCCTCGGGAGGTTGATGAAGTGGTCGGTGGAGTTAAGCGAGCACGACATCTCATACCTTCCAATGGTAGCAATGAAAGGACAGGCTTTGGCAGATTTTGTTGCAGAATTCACCGAACCCCAGATCTTGACGGTAGGGGAAGACAAGTGGGAGATGTCAGTAGACGGGTCTGTCAGCTCACAGAGCGGCGGAGCCGGGATCGTTTTAAAAATAACAAGGGGGAAGAATATTGTTTGCCTTAAGGTTCGCCTTCGAAACCACAAACAATGAAGCCGAATACGAAGCAATCTTGGCCGGACTAAGGCTATGCACAGTAGTGGGAGTCCACAACGTGGTAGTAAGGAGTGACTCTCAGCTAGCCTATCCATTCACAACTAAAGGGATAATTTCAGGCCAGGGACCGACCATGATAGCTTACTTAGCCGAAGTAAAAAAGTTGATGGGGATAGTGGGGAACGTACGCTTCGAACAAATTGGACGAGAAGACAACTGTGAAGCAGACTCCCTGGCCCGGCTCGCATCCTCAATGAAGACCGAGGACCCCAGAATAATCCCTCTCATATGCCTCCGAGAAAGAAGCATAGGGAGCTGAAGGTAGATATAGTAGAAGAGGGAGGCAAAAACTCATGGATGCAACCGATTAGGAGATACCTGGAAACAGGGGAAACCCCTAAAGACAAAAAGGAGGCCAAGGACAAGAAACTAAAATTCAAAAGCACCAAGTTCTCCCTGATCGAATGGGTGCTCTACGGAGAGGCTATACCGTCCCCCTCCTGAGATGTTTAACAGAGGAGGAGGAAGCAGATTATGTGCTCAGGGAAATTCACACGGGCATCTGTGGAAGTCACGCCGGAGGAAGATCAATCGCCTTTAAAGCCTTAAGACAAGGTTTTACTGGCCGACCATGCATCAGGACGGTGTGCGGATAGCCCAGAAATGCGAAGGTTGTCAGAAAAATGCCAACATCCACCATCAACCCCAGCGGCAGAACAATTAACCACCCTGTCCGCCCCTGGCCGTTCGCACAGTTGGGGCTAGATATCATAGGGCCAATGCCAAAAGGGCGAGGGCAGGCGAAATATGCAATCGTGGCCATAGACTATTTCACACAAATGGGCAAGAAGTCGAGCCGCTATCCACCACCACGGAGAAAAAGGCCACAGAGTTTGTAAAAAAGAACATAATCTGCAGGTTCGGAATCCCCGGCGATCATCACCGACAACGGGAAACAATTCGATAGCAAAGGATTCAGGAAGCTCTGCGAAGACCTCCAGATCGCTTTTTAAAATTCGCCTCGCCAGCCCATCCCAAGTCAAACGGACAGGTTGAGGCAACAAACAAGACCATCAAGGCAAACCTTAAAGCTCGGCTCGGATCATGCAAAGGCTTAGGGTCGAAGAATTACCAGAAGTGCTATGGGCACATCGGACGACCTACAAAGATTCCACAGGGGAAACACCATTTTCCCTATCATACGGATGTGAGGCCGTCATTCCAGCAGAATGGTGGGGTAGCAACTCACAGGGTCCGCCACTTTGGGAATGAGAGCAGAATGAAGAACTTATCAAAAACCACCTCGACCTGATCGAGGAAAGGAGAGAGAAATCAGCTATGAAAGCAGCAGTCTACCAACAAAGAATGGCCCGCTTCTACAACAGAAGAGTTCGGACCTGCTCCTTCCTCCCGGGCGACTTAGTATTGAGAAGGGTCACCTAAAACCCGGCGACCAGAGGAGGGCTCGCTAGGTGCCAAGTGGGAAGGGCCATACAAAATCACAGAGGTGGTAAGGCCATGAGCTTACTTCTTGGAACAGCTGGACGACACAAGATTAAAAAAGCCATGGAACGCCGAGATGTTGAGAAAATACTTCAGTAAATTCTCCATTCCTCCTCTTCTTTGGCAGCAACCCAATAAGGGACAGAAATTCAAAAACAAAGCCTCTCTCAAAATGACCCGCAGAGAGTTGTAAGAAGGGCAGTAGTTCCCCGAATATAAATAAAACTTTCTTTTTTCACCGCTCTTCTAAAAATAATTTTGCAAAACCGTATTCAAAACCCCGGGGACATACTCAATACAAAGGTCCAAGGTCAAAAGCACAAAACCCCGCAACTACCCGACCACGACTACCACCATAAAGAAGCACAAGTCACACCAGAATCAGTCGACTCCATACAAGCATCAAACAGCATGGACGAAGGTGAATCAGAGTATAGATCCGTGAAAAGTATAGCACTGGGAGGGATGATACCCCCGTGGAGATTGCTTGCTCCAAGTGTTACCAAACATAAGGAGGAATATGCCCTTAAAGCTTCGAACACCTCGGGGTTGGATCTTGTTCCGCCGAGGTCACTTGACTATTCGGCTCGGGGTCGGGTTACGTCCCACCGAGTCATGCTCATTGGTCTGGGGACGGGAAATTCCCCCAGAACCAAGTATCTCCTTGGCTCGGGGTCCTCAGGGACATACTCGATGCATAGGATCCGTGAGAAGCATAGCACATGGAGGGATGATACCCCCGTGGCGATTGCTTACTCCAGTGTTACCGAACATAATGAGGAACATGCCCTTAATGTGTCGAGCACTCTTTTGATCCTCACTTACCCGATGTAATGGATCCATGGGAAAGCATAGCACGGGGGATGATGATGCCCATGTGACGATTGCTAGCTCTAGTGATGCCGGACCTAAGGAGGAATATACCCTTAGTATCTCAGACACTCTTTGATCCATTCATCATTTGGATCCAAGAGAGGCACATCACGGGGATGCGTTGTGGCCATGTAGCGTGTGCCTGCTCCAGCGTGGTAAGGAGGAGCCCTCGTACAATACACAGGCTCCACAGTGACCCGACGTATAGAGGATGTGCCCTTACCAATCAAGCGCTCTCCTGATCCAAATCCTGGTTCGCCGGGACACTGAATTGAAAGATTCAGAATTATGTTTTGGAGGCCTCGGACGGGACGTTGTTCTGAGGTATCTGTGCTATTATTTACACTCATTTGGTTTTTTTTTTTTTCAAAATTTTGTTTTTTGTTTTTTCATCGATCTGAAAAGGGGACGCCCAAGACAGATTCGATAGGGCATCAAAGGTTGATTCTCTTCCCTTCGGAGCAAGTCCCAATGATTGTTCGGCTCGGGGCTGGACTCGTTCCGCCGAGGCCACTTTTCTTATCAGCTCGGGGCTGGATTCGTTCCGGCGAGACCGCTTGGATATTTGGCTCGGGACTGGATTTCGTTCCGTCGAGGCCATTCAGTTATTCGGCTCGGGGCTGGACTCGTTCCGCCGAAGCCGTTTAGTTATCAGGCTCGGGGCTGGATTACGTTCCGCCGAGGCCATTCAGTTATTCGGCTTGAGGCTGGATTTCGTTCCGCCGAGGCCACTTGATTATTTGGCTCGGGGCTGAATTACGTTCCGCCGACGCCATTCAGTTATTCGGCTCATGGCTAGATTTCGTTCCGCCGAGGCCACTTGGTTATACAGCTTGGGGTCGGGTTACGTCCCATCGAGTCGGTGTTTTTTAAACTGGGGACGTAACATTCCCCCTGGAGCCTAGTGCTTCCCTCAGATCGGGGTCGGGTTATGTCCCACCGATTCCACCGGAGCCAAATGTTTCTTACTACTCGGGGTCGGATTACGTCCCTCCAGCTCATATTATCCCCACGGAGAGGTCTCAAATGTTCGAAGGGAAACATAAAGAACGAAATAAAAAAAAGTAGAGAAAGAAAGCATATATATATATATATATATTCAAAAAATATGAAGTGTTATTACAAAAAAAAAAAGACAAGTGTACACAGGGCCCCGCCCGGGTTACCCCTTTTTTAATCAGCCCGCGCAGGGGCAGAAAGTTCTTCCTCGGCTGGCTCAGACGATGGAGGGATCAGCTCAGTCTCAAGAACGGGAACAGCAGCTTCAACCTCGGCAACATGGGAGACCTCTACTTCAAAGATTGGAGGTGGGATCTCAAAATAGTCCTCGCCAGGAGCAGGAATATCAGGTCGACCTTCTTGAGAAACCTGGGAGACCGGGGCAACCGAAATCGGGTCGGGATCCATCGCCTCCTCGGAAGAATGGGGGAGCCACTTCTGAAACTCCTCCTCAGATATTTCCCCTTTACAGAAACGGATGGCTGCATGGACTGGCCCCATATCCAGGTCGGGCAACACCATTGGTATAATTTCAGCACAATCGCCGACCCCTTCAAGAAGAATGGAGTCCCTCTCGGCCTCCCACTCAGGGTCACGGGCCCGTCCCAGTTCCTCCTCCTTGGCCCGCAACTTATACTCCACGCTGCCTATTTCCACCTTGAGGACCCCAATCTCAGTCCGGGCGTCCACCAAGCTTGCTCTGGCTTCTTCGGCGTTCTTACGCTCTAAAGTGGCAGCATCCCTAAGAGCTTTATTTGTTTTAACAGCCTCAACCACAGCCAGCTCGTGATCCATATTCCTCTATTCGGCACTAGCCAACTTGGCATCTACCTCAGAAAGACGGTTCTGAAGCCTCTGGGCTTGGCCGCCTTCGGACAAAAGGCTTATGAATATGTCCTTATTCTTGGCCGCCAATAAATTGCCTGCCGAGAAGAAAAAAGAAGTTAGAAAAATAAAAAAAAATAAAAAAAAATCTGAAAGACACCACGGATATAGAAGAGAAGAAAAAAGAAGTGACATGGGCCAGCTGGGAGCACAACTTCACAACTACCTCATCGGGTGAAAGGTCCTCAAATCTCGGAATCTTCTCAGGAGGTACGGCCCCGGCCAGCTCATTGAAAGCCGGTACCAAATGGGAAGTAGACTCCCTAATATTCTTCCCAAGATCATCAATTCCAAGAACCACAGCACCCTTCAGTTTCTTGGAAGGACCCTCCTACCGAATTGGAGCTTCTCTGCCCGGAGCCTCCTCCTCCTCCAATTCCCGCCTTAATTGAGGATCCACAGCTCCAAACCGACGCTTCCTTCTCGTGGAAGATCTCGGAGGGCTATCAGGACGGGTAACACCCATTGGAAGCACCCCGGAAGGCGAAGACCGACCTTGAGAGCTCGGACGCCCCATCTCTTCAACCACCTTCCCGGCCTCAGAAGTTTCAGGCCGTTTCCGAGAAGTACCAGCTCCGCCAGGGCTAGTTTTCTTCGAAACACCGGTCAATCGATCAAGGTTCTTTGGTCTCTTCGACATACTTGCAAAGAGCAAAGGCAAAAGAAAGGTTCAGGACCTGAGCATACAAAAAAAAAAGACATCAACATGATAAATAAACGAGGGAACTAGCTAAGAAGATCAACAGACATCTACCTATCCGACCCGAGACCTTGGGAGGAGCGGCCCGTATAAGTCCTGATTCAAAGAATGCCGCATCGTTTACCAACTCCCTCCAATGGGCGGCGTATCGCCCAGCCCAGAATACCCGATTCCGGACCTGGTGGGAGACCTTGGGAGCATCCCTCCAACAAGCTATGAGGAATAGAAAAAAATGGGTAAGAATCCAAACATAAAATAAAACTAAGGGCAGAAAAAGCTAAAAGTTAACTCATAACCTCCCGCTCTAAAGATGTCCGGAACCAAGATCTCATCTCCATCCGATCTCAGGGTTCGTCCCCAATCTCCAGTGGCCCAGAACCAAAGATCTTTGAAATTCTTATTGGAGTCAGGGAGTTTTTGGACGACGTTTGATGAACCATCGTAAGCAGAAAGGTAGTCTCATCCGTGGTGAGTCTTTGGGTTGGCCTTCAACCGATATAACCTCTTCACTTCTTCAAAAGAAGGTTCGCCAAGCCCCGCCCGATGCCAAGCTACATACAACCCGGCCAAAATCCTCCAACTGTTTAGACTTAGTTGACAGGGGGCGACCTGCATCTCGGCCAGCATCCAGGAAAAGTAGGGTTGAATTGGCAACCGGAGCCCGCATTCGAAGAAAGCTGGAAGAAGGGCCACGGAACCCTCGTCAGGCTGACTGGCACGATCACATGGAAGAGGGACCTCAAGAGCAATGTCTATCTGGATGTCATATCGTTGCCGAAGCAGTGCTAGATCATCATCGGTTATCTTAGAAGGCCGAACCATGTCTAAAGCCGAGCTGTCAAAGTCACCGGGCTCCGGATCCTTCCGAGGAACCCTTTGATGGTAAGAATCTTGTTCGATCTCAGAAGGAGTGGGGGTAGTATCAAGGTCTTCCACGCTGGGTGCTCCCGAGCCAGAGGAAAGCTCTTTAGCAATAGGGGCCAAGGGTTTAGCAGGGTTTTCAAGGGGAGAACTGTCATTAGACATCCTAGACGTCCGAAAAATAAAAAGGAAGGGGAAGTCAGTTTATAGCTAAAACTCTAAAACTGCTCAGGAATTCCGAGAAAGCTAAGCAGATGGGTTCTAAAATGCCCTAACAAAATCCGACAAGCCATAAGTCATTCCCTAGCAACATCAAAGCTAACAAAGGATTCACAACACACAAAAAGAGGAGAGGTCGTTCAGAAAACTTACTTGTTTCTTACAGAAAGACTGAAGATTGCACAGCACGGTTGCTCGTCCCCTAAATTCGCAGGTCACAGCGGAGAAAGAAGAACAATGCACGGC
The DNA here is from genome assembly GCA_019454045.1 of Zanthoxylum bungeanum. Lineage (NCBI taxonomy): Eukaryota > Viridiplantae > Streptophyta > Magnoliopsida > Sapindales > Rutaceae > Zanthoxylum > Zanthoxylum bungeanum. The sequence goes on along the minus strand of SKCR01005280.1, from coordinate 9,821 downwards.
TGAAAGAAACTTCGGGAGTACTGAGTCAAGTGAGTCACGGTTGAAATATTCACTGGAAGGAGAGAAAGATTTGCCAAAAAGACTGCACAGTAAAAGCCCCGTCTTTTTATAGTCATAAGTGGGACGCTCATGGCCTGTTGGATCGAGAAAAGAAACCCGGATGGACGCCAAATGTCAACTGCAAAAGAGATCTGCCAAAATCAAACGAACGGTTGAGATCGGCACACTATTAAAACGCCCCTACACGGTCGATTCACTTTCTTTTTTGGCGGGAATCCAACAGATGATTGACAAGTGTCACACTTAGGAAAAACCCTAAAGGTGATTTGATGGGCATTAAACAGACGTGACTGTTCTGCGTCTCAAGAAGAGGTACTTGAAAAGAGGCGACGAAAATTTCGATTCAACCCCGGATCGACCACCAACAAAGTAATCACCACACCATCTTTATATAGTTCCCGGCACCAACTCGTATACTTGTTGGAACCGAGAACTAGGGGACAGATGTTGATGGTGTTTTCAGGCACTATGGTATTTAAAACAGCACGACAAGGGTAGAAGGGTAATTCCCTTCTTGGGTGAGATCACTAATACCGACCCGACCCATAAAAAGCCAGCAGTAAGGGCCCGAACGCTTTACAATAAAAGGCCGACCACATTATAAGTTACAAGATCGACCACAACAGGAGGAGAATGACCACTTGAATTCAAAATGACTGGGCACTTATCAGATCGACGGCAGCATTCTCAGTTCAAAGGACCATCATGACCGACCTCATGAAGACCGACCATACAGCAAGACATGTCCCGGAAAATGGCACCCTATCTTTACGGATAAGAAGACAATCCCACCTTCATAAGAGATACTGATGAAAACAGTGTCCTAGAAGTGTAAAGGAAAAAGGTAGATTTGATTAAGGAATCATTGTGGGAACATGAGAATGTTTTCAACTAGGATCCTCATACTAGAATGAATCTGATTTCTTCACTATTATAAATAGAAAGGTAGAGCATGTGTAAGGGGCATCATAATCAAGATCAATCTCCTTGTGCTAAAACTTGTAAAGCACAAGAGATACAAGTTTCAACAATAAAAGAATAGTCATGTTTGTGTCCGTGGACGTAGGTCGGATAAAAATCCACTGAACCACGTTAAAACTCCTTGTTTGATTGGCGCATTATCTACCTTCTGCTAAGTTTGCCTTTGGTTTCCCCCATAACCAAACAAATTCACTATTGAATGAGGATTACCTCGGGAGTGATATTCCCATATTACCCTGAGACCAAAATCCGCCGTCAACAGATATAAAATAATTAGACATTTTCTATATATTTGGTGTATTTATAATATTTTTGTGGACCGATGATCAAATTTTCATGATTCATATATTTTTTATAACGTCATAATTTTTAATTGATAATTTCTCAATTATTATTTGATCTTTTAAATTTTTATGAGTAATGATATAGAGAATGAACGAGTACTAAATGAGGACATCAAAATAACATAATTTTATTTATTTATTTTTTAATTTATCATAAAATGATGTCGTTTTTCAATAATAATTTTGTCCCCGTTTAGTCACCTCATAGTTTCTAATCTTTCTTCTGTTTCGACAGTTTCAAGAGTAGAAATAGTAAAAGTGAGTCGTGTTTTTGCGGCCGTACAATATTCTAGTATATAGACGTGCGGGGTTCAAATTAATAACCGTCGACTTTAATCTTTTCATTTTGACGGACATTTCCAAGGAAGTATTTTAGATATTATGGATTTTGGATATATTTTCATGTCTTGATTTAAAAATAAGACCGGACAAAAAAATTTCGAAATTTCAGACATGACGGGATAGAATAATAAACGAGACGAGATTTTAATAGAATAAAATGAAGTAAAATTTAACGGGCCAAAAAAATAATGGAACGGGATCAGAATAATTTTTATTCCGATTGTATAAACGAGATAAGATTAGGATTAATAAATCTTGTCTCGACTCATCACATTGCGAACCCTACTAGATAGTTCACTTTATGTATGTAGGAGAAAAAAATAAACTTCCCCATTGAAATCAACCACAAAACAGAATATATACTTTATTTGCAAGTATAAGACAAATATTTTGGTTGCGTTCTCTAGTCTTGTCGTAATTCTCCATATGTTTTTGTTGTTAAAATATATGACTAATAATCCGATAAAATGTACTTAGGTTGAATGCAATATAATTTGTTTCTGAAAATTTGTAGTAGAAAACAATTTTCTACTCAATTAAATAATGTATTTTTTTTGTTGGTCTCTATTAGGGCCGAGGATGCTAAATCATATAAGATAATATATTATAGGAAAATTATCATCCATCTACCCCAAAACAATCTAAAAATTTAGGGGGAGACCTCATCGTTTCTTAAGTTATATAAAATAGATATTTTATACTAAAAAATTAGTTATGAAAATGACATTTTACATTCAAAAAAATAATAATTTGAGTATAAATCAATTCTTTTTTCATAACTTGAGATTGACAGAGGATAGTTTAAAAAAATATTTAACTTAATTTTAGGTGGATGGATGATAATTTTCTTATATTATATTATATATATAATCATTTTCAGGTTAGGTTCATGTGGATTTTATATCATCCGGATATACGTGTAATTTTTTTTTTTAAAAATCCAGATATGAGTCTGACTATATATATAAAATTATATATTCATATAGGACACACCTACTACATAAATTAATAAATTTACTAATATGCGACAATATTATAAGATATTTATGTAAAGATTTGTATTCAGTTTAAATGGAAAAAAAAATTGATTAATTATTTATGAATCGTGTATAATAAACACACAGTTGGAGAATTCTGTATTAATATTGACACGTCAATCATATAAAGATGGTCAATATTTACATGTGAATAATAATAATATAAAGTTCATTAACTATCTTTTAAGACATGCATTGATTATATAACATTAACTCCTATATAAAAAAAAAATGTGTAAAGATTTGTATTTAGTTAAAATGAAAAAAGTGATTTACAATTTATGAATCGTGTACAATTTATGAATCGTGTACACAGTACAATACATACAATAATAATATAAATGTTAGGGGATCGTGGGCTGAAGCTGACACGCAAGTAAAGTGAAATTGAGAATAATTGTTAGTTCAGGAGGTGTTGTCTACCATATAACAATACAATAATAATTAGGAGGCTTAACCTACTATAAATATCAACAATAAAATAAAACAATGAGACAAATATTTAACGTGGTAAAACCCTTAATATGAGGGAAACATCCACGGGCAAAAGTATAAGGATTTCACTATAGTGAAAAGAATTTTACAACCTCTCTCTAAACACAATGAGTGAACAATCTCACACTCTCTTAGAATATGAAAATTACAACTCTCTCACAAACTCTTAAGAAGAAATAATATTTTTCTCTCTTAGAATATATGAGATTTGGTTGAGAATGGAATAAAGAAAATAATGAAATGAAGTTTCTATTTATAGGCATGAAATTCATTGTACAAATAGTGAATTTTAATTTTTTATTATTTTCTTTTTAAGCATGTGTGACTCGCCCACATAATTAATTATTTTTTCTTTTCAAATCACCTTTCGGTGCTTGTCTTCTTTGACTTTAACAATTCTCCCACTTGAAAACTTGATTGAGAACCAATAAGTTTTCACACCATCCGTTCTACTTTGTCGTCTTCAAGCTGCTTATGTTTCTGCCAAGCCATAAGAGAATTTACACCATATGAACTTGTCTGTATTAATAGGCTTGGTCATTACGTCCGCAAGGTTCTCATTAGTGTGAACCTTCAATAAGTCCACACTGCCTTCTTCCACTACTTCACGAACAAAGTGGTATTTCAGTTTTTTGAAAAGAAATCACGATTAGTAATCGCAATTATGTTTTGACTCAATCACAGTTTGGTCACCTTACCACAGATCAAACCATAATACCAAACAGACCCTAAATCACATCGCCAACATATAATTTAGAATGATTAATATTAGGTGGCAAAATTATATATATATATATATATTGCAAGTAAAAAATGTACAACGGTTTACATATATATCTGTCATCTAGTAACAACGGATGACAATTCCAGAGTGAAAATTTATATGATCTCGAAAATACCTACATGCATGTGTAATGACACATATACCCCTAGTATCTAAAACAATGTGGCATCTTTTTGATGTTTCCAATGTGATTGATACTCGTTACTGTCCTTATAAAATCTGTTTAAGTAGTAGCTTCATCTGTTTTCAAGAACTCTGACAAAACCCCTCCAAGCTTCAAGTTCTTTTACATTTCAGTTCCCCTTCTTATTTTTCTGAACCTTTGGATACAAATGTATGTACAAATACAATTTTACCCCTAGCTCAGCTTCTTTTCCAATTTCATTCGTCTACAAACTTGAAAGAAGATTGAAGGTAATACGAATGATCTTTCTCTTTCTCTTATTTATTTATTTTTATTTTTTCTGTTTGAAATTCTGATTTACTTTTTGCAAGTTTAACTAACTAGTCCTGTAAATTTAGTTAATAGTTGAGTTAGTCCAATATTTACCAGGACTTTAGATAATTTTTTTTAAAAAAATCGTTGGAAACCCAACCGTCAAATTATCCATTTCGGTTTTAAGCGTAGCAGGTAAAACATTCCGCTGTCCCAGACTTTTACAAGAAACACACTCCTTGAATTCGAACTCAGGACCTCAAGGTGGGATCTTGAATCCTACACCACCAAACCACGCTCATTGAGTACATGATTTTAGATAAATATAAACACATATCTATATATATTGATAATGTGAATAGATTCGAACCCACTTGTTCAGATATGAGTACCCACAAGCTCAAGTAACCAAGATATCAAATTTTTGTCTATATTTTTAAGTTGGTGTTTCTAAACATACAGAGTAAGTCTCATGTTTAGTTGATACTTGATACAAGACTTGTAAATTAAGTTACCAAATTTGGATGATCTTGATATGAGTCTTGAGTTGCACTTCCATATTTTATGAGCATAGTTATGTTCGGGGCTGGCAAAAATTCCAAATGCTATTTTTATGTTTTGAGACATTTGATTAGAATATAATATTATAATAAAAAAAATTGGGGCCCTAACGATTAAATTATTTGGGGATATAATGAAAAATGAGATAACAATTTTTTTAGTTCTATAAATTTTGTGTTTTTTACGATCAAGTCCTAAAAGAATTTTTTTTAATAATTTATTCATGTAAGTGAGTAAATATTATCCCGTTAGTCCTAGTCCGTTAACCAAAACAGAAGCAACTGACGTGACTTAATATATTAAGACTAATGATATGATATTTACTCACTTATATGACTAAATTATTAAAAAAAAAAAATTTAGGATTTGATTGTAAAAAATACAAAATTTATAGAATGGAAAAAAACTTGAGGACATAGACGGACTAAGACCGATCCTGATTATGTCGGAGCAAATTAGGATATTTAAAACAATACGGATCTTTTTATTATTAAGACGAATACAAATTACACTTTTCGTAGAACCTTCATGATTGTAATGTCATTCCAATAATCTCTCAAACTTTTGCTTTAAATTTGATAGATAAAATTAAAAATTGATGATCTTCGATTAAATAATATTTTTTTATTGGTCTGGATTTCGGTCCGGGTATTAATTATAAATTATAACGTGTGTATATATATATATATATAATCTCTCTGAAAATATCAATTGTAGATTACCAAATAAATTAAATGGCAGAATTCTAAAATCTCTATGAAAATGATAATGATAAATCATGTGATAAATTCTTTAATATCGTATCATAGACACGGACAATATTTAATATATATATAATTATTCGGACCCACCAACTAGATAAATTAAACATTCATAAGGTATATGTGTAAATATTTATATTAGTTTAAATGAAAGGATGGTTTACTATTTATGGGTCATGTATAATAATAAATAAGTATAGTTTTACAAGTTTGAACAAGAACTGACATGCCAATAATTTAAAGATGGTCAATATCTAAATGCCAATAATAATATAAATATTATTGTTTATCTTTTAAGACATGAATTGATTATAACATTAATTCCTATAAAAAAAAAAATTGTAAAGATTTGTACATAGTTTAAACGGGAAAAAAAATGATTTACAATTTATGAATCGTGTATAATACACACACATATATATATGGACAAATCTACTTTAATATTGACATGCCAATAATAATATGAAGATTATTGACTAATTACATGACGTTTCTATGTTGATTTGCTTAGTTAGTGTGAACGAGATATTTTGAGGGTATTAACTCTTGGAGTTGTCCCCAAGGGGCGCAGCCCAGCGGTTTGAGCTTAAGACCTTGTCTTCAAGGTCCCAGATTCAAATCCTAGGTAGCACCATTGTAAGAGCCTGGGACAACACCGATTTACCCACGCATCAATTGATGACGTGGGTTTTTATTTTCTTCATTTTTTCGGAAGCCTATAAACCTACTAAGAGATACTTTCATTACGTATTCATCATAGTTAGAAGCTCCACCTCCTTATCAAGGTCATAATCGATATGGTCACTAGCATCAATATCGTCACTAATACAACTCAATATGATTGGTTGATAGTACCACATCACCAGTACAACGGTGGTATCAAAGAATTACTCTTATATCAATGTGATTGGTACTCGTTTGTTTTCAAGAAATCTGCCAAAACCTCAATGTAGGGAAAAGAAACAAAGTTAAAGATATCTCTAAATTATAACTAACAAGATTTGTTATTTGTTATTTGCCAGGCCAAGCCAATCAGTAAATACACTTTCTTGTCAACAGTATTGCTTGCCTTACAAGTTACAAGCCATGGCATGCACAGCAATGACAGTTCCTAAATCCCCAGTTGGCAAATCAGCAAAACATTTTTTGAAAGAACACAATGGACTTTGCAGATCAGAATCTGGTAAAGACATTTGCAAACGAGCTGGGATTATGCAAAGGTCTTATTCCGATAACAATCTTTGTTATTCTGTTAACCGCGTATGCGCAGCATCAACATCACCAAAACTAAAGAGCAGCCGCTCAGTTGGGTTCTTCCCATTTCATTTCCAGATATCCAGCTCCATCATTCCAAAGTCTCTGCAATCATTTTTGCTTGATCCGGAAACTAGTAAAGATATGAATATAACAGACAGCAATCTGAATGGCGCGGATTTGGAAGAGAGTGATCAGGAAGAAACGAAAATAAAGAAGGCGAATTGGGTGGAGAGGTTAATGCAGATTAGAAGTGAATGGGTGAATAGACAACAACAAGAAGAAGAAGAAGAAGAAGAAGAGAGTGTAGATGATGAAAAAGTTTGTGATGATGAGGATGGAAATGGTGTTTGTGATTCTGAAGATTGTGAGGGTGGCTGTGAAGTGGACTATGGTTCTGAAGACGAAGGAGATGAAATAAGATATGACCGCGAATCCTTCACGAGATTATTGGTGAAAGTTCCATTGGCTGAGACTAAGTTATTTTCTCAGCTTGCTTTCTTGTGTAACATGGCTTATGTGATACCAAAGATCAAGGTATGCATTTTTGTTTTCTGTATATTGTTGGCCAAGTTTTACTTAATTATTGTTTCCTATATATTTCTTCTCAAATTTCAGCTTATGGGCTAAAAAAGTTGTTTTTAATCAATCTTTCTCTCATCCTAAGTAATGAAAAACTTGCGCAGGTAAATGATTTAAGAAGACGTTACGGCCTACAGTTTGTAACATCTTCCTTGGAAAAGAAAGCAGAGGCAGCCGCTGTAAAAGTTAAACTCGAACTAGACTCTACTCGTGTACCTGTCAATGGGAAATCAGTTGTGGAATCTGATTCTGAGCAGAGGCGTCTAATTCGACCATCGGTTGCTTCTAAGATTGCTGCATCAGCTGCATCTTATGTCCAATCTCGCGGCAAGGTCCTTATGTCCCTTGGCTGTGAGCCACAAGAGGAGGATGGCATAAATTCGCGTGAAATTCTAGATCAGACACAAGAAGACGGAGGGATTTCACCTGGAGTATATAAATCAGAGGTGGCTGCTTATGTAGCAGCATCCACAATGACTGCAGTTGTAGCAGCAGGGGAGAAGGAAAAGCAGGAGGCCGCTAAGGATCTTCAGTCACTTCATTCCTCACCTTGTGAATGGTTCGTTTGTGATGATTTTAGCACATACACACGCTGTTTCGTGATTCAGGTCATTTCTCTTTTTAGTTGTTTCATCTAATCGTGTTTGTGTATAATTCCTACTCATGTGTGTGCAAATTTTCTTTATGTTACAGGGATCAGATTCTCTGGCATCTTGGCAAGCAAACCTCTTCTTTGAACCTACCAAATTTGAGGTGTGTATAAGTGAAGCTTTCGCAGCTCGGAATAAAGTAAGAATCCTAGATAATTAAAAGCCTTATTTGTCTTTGTCACAGGGAACTGATGTGCTTGTTCATAGGGGAATTTATGAAGCTGCAAAAGGTATATATGAACAATTCATGCCAGAGATCATGGATCATTTAAATAGACATGGTGAACGCGCACAGCTTCAATTCACCGGACATTCACTTGGGGGAAGCCTGTCTCTTTTAGTTAACTTGATGCTACTGACTCGAGGAGTCGTCAAGCCCTCTGCTCTTCACCCAGTTGTCACCTTCGGGTCACCATTTGTGTTCTGCGGAGGCCAAAAAATACTCAACGACCTGGGATTAGACGAGAGCCATGTTCATTGTGTGATGATGCACAGAGATATTGTCCCTAGAGCCTTCTCCTGCAGCTACCCCAACCACGTCGCTCTTGTCCTCAAGCGGCTGAATGGCACCTTCCGTTCACATCCTTGTCTCAATAAAAGTGTAAGTATGTGTGTGTGTATATATATATATATATATATCATTGTCGATGTTGGCGAAAAGATCACACATTTATGTTTTTCTCAATACCGCGGTCTCCTCGTGCTTGTGCAGAAGCTGTTGTATACTCCACTGGGCAAACTTTTCATACTCCAGCCTAATGAAAAGTCATCTCCTTCACACCCTCTGCTTCCTCTAGGGAATGCCTTATATGCTCTTGATAAAACAAAGTGTGGCTATTCCACAAGTGCATTGAGGTCATTCCTAAACTGTCCACACCCATTGGATACTTTAAGTGATCCTACAGCCTATGGTTCAGATGGTACAATTTTGAGAGACCATGATTCAAGCAATTACTTGAAAGCTATGCATGGAGTTCTGAGACAACATACAAGGCCAGTCTTTTGCAAAGCCAGAAAGCAGAAGAATATTCTATGGCCTTTACTTGCTTCACCATCTCCCCACTATTGGAGCCATGAAAATGGCTTGCCCAGTAACAGATTAATCACCAATGAGGTTATGACTGGGGTTTGAAGCCATTGCTGGGATAGCTCAATGCCATATCTTGAACTAGGGGTCTTTTTTCTTTCATTGTATTTCCTCTCAGTTTTGTGTATAGTACAATCATGTACATCTCCTAAACTTGCAAATAGTGATAAAATATTATATAATATTACATAATTTTATTTTTTTTATATTTTTTTATATTGCAATAAGTTAATTGGTTAATTTCCTTTTTTTTTTTTTTTAACTGTTGTTTAAAAAATACATTTGTATTTTCCTGATTTTAGGGCTTCTCCGATCCAATAAGTTAATTTGGTGAAACTTTATACCCTCTTCTTCCGTTCTTTAAGAAGAGTCTCGGAGCCTAGTCGATGCCGAGTCTCCTCAAGTGACGATTGTTATTCATCCAGAGCTACTGAATCCGCAGCAGCC